>JACEIK010016702.1:0-14841 GCA_018107945.1 Datura stramonium
TTTGGCAGAGTTTCCCCTGTAATATGGACTATCTCAAAAACCTGAAATGCAGAAAAGTCCAATACAGGTACTCCACACAATACTATAGCATACATCATGTAAAAGACTAGAGTCTACTATCTCATTTATACATGTAATATAAGGCGTTTCATATGATAACAATACTAACATACCTCTAGTCTTGGAATAAGTGAGGATATTTGACTTTCATGTCTTCCTCTGCTTCCCAAGTCATCTCCTCTCGGTTCTTATTACGCCACAGTACCTTGACAGAAGAAATATCTTTAGTTCTCAACCTGTGAATCTGCCTGTCTAGTATGGCTACTGGAACCTCTTCATAAGCTAGCTCTGCAGTAACCTGGACATACTGAACTAGGACAACTCGGGATGGGTCTCCTATGTACTTCCTTAGCATAGATACGTGGAAAACTGGATGAACGGACTATAATTCTTGAGGTAAGTTCAAGTCGTATGCTACTTGGCCTTTTCTTCGACGAATCTGATAAGGCCCAACAAATCTCGGACTGAGTTTACCTTTCTTGCCTAATCTCATCACCCCTTTCATTGGACATACATTCAGGAATACCCAGTCATTCACATTAAATTCCAGGTCTTTGCGCCGCACATCAGAATATGATTTCTGGCGGCTCTGTGCAGTCAGTATGCGTTGTTTGATAAGCTTTACCTTCTCCTCTGACTGATGAATAATATCTGGCCCAATCAACGCTGACTCTCCTACTTCAACCAGCAACCTGGCGATCTACATTTTCGCCCATACAACGCCTGAAAGGGCGCCATATGGATAGCTGAGTGATTATTATTGTTATAAGCAAACTCAATCAACGGTAAATGCTCGTCCTAGCTACCTCCGAAGTCCAGCACACACGCCCGTAACATAACCTTGAGCGTCTGAATAGTGCGTTCCGCCTATCCATCCGTCTGAGGGTGGAATGCTGTGCTCAAATTAATCTGCGTTCCCAGACCTCTCTGAAACGACTGCCAATTATAAGCAAACCAATCAACGGTAAATGCTCGCTCCTAGCTACTCTCCGAAGTCCAGCACACACGCCTTCGTAACATAACCTTGAGCGTCTGAATAGTGCGTTCCGCCTATCCATCCGTCTGAGGGTGGAATGCTGTGCTCACCAATCTGCGTTCCCAGACCTCTCTGAAACGACTGCCAAACTCTAGCTGTAAATTGTGCTCCTCTGTCAAATATAATAGATACTGGAACACCGTGTAATCTAGCTATTCTCCGATATACAATTCAGCATAATCTTCGGTAGAGAAAGTAGCTTTTACTCATGAAATGGGCTGATTTCGTCAGTCTATCAACAATACCCAAATGAATGCAAGATCTATGCTTGGTAGCTGAAAATCATGCAAAGTTCATGTTATTGCTCATTTCGAAAAGAGCAGTATGTCTTGTTAACCCTGACCAGCTTCTGGAAAATTTCTCTCTCTTGCGCTCAGCTGAAAAGGCTAGCTGTGCCAAATTCTGCTATTTCCTCTTTCATATGGCCACCAGTAGATTTCTATAATATCATGGTACATTTCGCCGCGCCTGGGTGGAGAGAACAGCGGGCGTAATGTACTCACTATAATTCCGGGTCGCGGCTCGAAATATTCGGAACACAAAGGCGGCTCACGCAAATACTCTCATTCCTCGCCATTCGAAAATCTGGCGCTTTCCCTTGCTGAATCCTGTCTTCCTTAAGCTGAACCATGTCAGAATCTTTTCATATTTCCGTTCCTTTTTACTTCCACAATTCACGACAATAGAGCGGTGTTCTGAATTACCGCTCGCTGTCCTCGTTTCTGCTACACGAACAAGCAACCGGGCTAATTGGTGTATTTCTCTCGCCAACTCGCTACCAAGGTAAGTACGCCAAACTCCCCATAGATTTGTTATTGAGGGAATCTGCTATTACGTTGGCATTTCCCGGATGGTATAGAATGTTCACGTCATAATCTTTAAATAATTCCAACCAGCGACGTTGTCGCAAATTCAACTCCCTCTCGAGTGAAGATACCGTAGGCTCTTATGGTCAGTGAAATATCCACATGGACTCCATAAGTAATGTCTCCATATCTTTAAGGCATTTATTACCGCGGCTAGTTCCAAGTCATGGGTAGGATAATTCTTTTCGTGTTTCCTCAGCTATCTGGAAGCATAGCAATCACTTTACCGTGATGCATCAACACTCATCTCAACCCAATACCTGAAATACTACAATAAATTGCATGTAACCCTCTGTACCTTCTGGCAATGCTAATACTGGGGCGGAGGTCAACCTGTCTTTCAATTCTGGAAACTCTGCCTACATGCCCCTGTCCACCGGAACTTTACCGTTTTGCGCGCCCGGCCGAGGTGCCGCTTATGGTGGAGAATCCTCAACAAATCTTCTATAGTATCCTGCTAACTCTAGAAAACTGCGGACTTAAATCGGAGTGGTGTAGGTCTGGGCTTATGTGTCTTTGAGTTTATTTTATGTTTACTTGTATACCACATCCGACATAATATGCCCTAAGAAAGCTTACCGAGTTCAGCCAGAACTCACATTTGGAGAACTTGGCATACAATTGACGGTCTCTGAGAATCTGGAGCACTATCTGTAAATGAGCCTGGTGGTTCGCCTTGAGCAAGAAACATACCAGAATATTTATCGATAAACACTATCACGAAACAGGTCCAGGTATGGTCTCAAGATACACTTAATATCGAGTAAACACTATCACGTAATGTGTCCAGGTATGGTCAAGATACTGTTCATCAGGTCAATAAATACTATTGGGGCATTCGTCACTCCCAAAGGACATGACTAGAACTCAAAATGGCCGTTTCTGGTCCTAAAGGCTGGTTCTGGGAATGTCTCTTTCACGGACTCAAAGCTGATGGTATCCGGACCGTAAGTCAATCTTGGAGAAATCTGGCCCTGTAACTAGTCAAAAATCATCTATTCTGGGAAGCGGATACTTATTCTTAACTGTAACCTTATTAAGTTGTCGGTAATCTAGTACACATGCGGAGCGAGCCATCCTTCTTTCTCGAAATAGAACTGGCGCACCCAAGGAAGTACTCTCGGCCCGATAAAGCCTTATCTAACAGATTTTCAAAGCCTTAACTCTCTGTGCTCAACAGGAGCCATACGATACAGAGGAATTGATAGGCTGAGTGCCTAGTAGCAAATCGATTGCAAAATCTATTTCCCTTTCCTAGGGGAATACCAGGTAGCTCATCCGAAATACGTCAGGGAATTCATTCTCACCACTGGAACAGACTGGAGAGTCGGAGGCTCTACCTAAACATCCTGGAATCCTCGACAAGGTGGTAAAATGCATCCTCTTAGCTATCAACCCTGCTTTCCTGAAGGTAGAAATAAACTCTACCTTTTGGCGTAGTTTGCAGGCCGCTCTTCCACTTTGTACTGTCTCCCTGAAAGTGGAATCGGACCATTCTTGGTCCAACATTCTACGTTGGCATAGTTTGGCACCAACCAATCCATACCCATAATGGCATCGAAACAATCATCTCTAGTTCTACCAGATCTACTATGGTCCGACGATCAAGAATTCTTACCGTACACCCGATAAATCCTACTAGCTATAATGGAGTCGGGCCAGGTAGATATTGAAAAGGGCTGCTGAAGCAATTCTGGTGCAACACTGAACTTCCGAGCCACAAATGGGGTAACGTAGGACAAAGTAGACCCTGGACTAATCAATACATAAATGTGATATGAGCAAATAGTCATCATACCTACCACATCTCGAGATGCCTGAGTCTTGCCTCCCGGTAGTGCATAGGTACGGCTTGGGCCCGAACCTGAACTAGAGGCTCCTGATCTACTCCTTGCCTCTACCATGACTCTGGGGCCTACACCCTGCCGAGGCTTCGGAGCTCGCGGCCCTGTTGATGCTCGCTCTTGGCTATCACGCTACTCCTATCCCCTCGGCCTGACAACATTGCATCCTATGCCCTTCCTTCCCACATATGTGTAACACCCTGTGGAGCCATATCTTCAAGCTCCGAGGTGGAGTCGATTGTAAATAGGGCAGGGTGGGAATGTGTATCCGCTCTGCTCTACCCTCCTTTGATGAGGAGAATCCAATGTCCAAAACCGCCACGTACTCCGACCGAATTCGGCGGATAAATATACCTCTCTGTAGCTCAAGGCGGGGGTCTAGGTGGCCTATCAGAAAATCGTGGCCTATCAGAAAATCGTGGCCTAGGCCCTCTCTAAATCTCCCCTGAATCTCTCATCGTATCTATCTTTGCGACGCTGCTCCTAATTTGTTCTGTCTACTACTCCGCTGCCGCTGTCTAAGGCTCCCCACAGCCTCGGCGAAGGCCTCGACCTGAGCGATGTCCATATCTTCCTCAACGTGGTTGTCATACAGTTTCACATATTCTGGGTTCAGACTCATAGTGAATCGGGTGAACCCTCGATGGCATGGTGTCCACGAAAGCTGGAGCATAGCGTGGCTAAGGGAATCTCAACCGTAGGGCATATTCACGTACACTTTCGCCCACGTTTCCGGTATGCAAGAACCGGTCTTATCCGGGCTCGTCTCCGATTCTCCTGTGGAAAATAATGGTCCAGAAGGCCTCTGAAAAGCGGACCAGTCGGAGGGGTAACATCCCTCCCTCGAGACCTTCCTCACTCTCGTACCACAACACAACAATATCTCACAACCGAAATACCGCAAACTCAACTAATTCTTTAGGTGTTACATGCATGACTCTGAAGATTCTCTCGCATCTCGGTCTAGGAAATCCTGGGGTCCTCTGCCTGATCTGACCCTATGAACTATGGGGGACCTAATGCCAAATATTCCCTGACCCTGGAACTACCAGATCCACCTGATGGCTCTACTGTTATGAGTGGCACTTACCGGCGCCGTGAGTGTCCATCATCATTTGTGCCAATATAACTACTACCCTTCGAATTTCCTGGGTCGGATGGTGTAGGTACAGGAGCTATCGGAGGCGACATTGTTCCGAATGGCTCCTGGTGAGGTGGGGACTGTTGAGAGGGATGTGATGATGCCTCTATATCACCCTCAGATCGGGCTGATTCTAAATGTGGAATGAGGCATCTACTAGTGCCTTCACCTGCTAGGTGTCCAGTTTCCCGCCCGTAACGGGATGTCGCTGATCTTCCATACTATCTGTAAACAATGAGTGCGGCAAGTCTTAGGGACTCAACCCTATACTGTACTGATCTATGGCACGACTGAACATGAAGAAAGAGTAACCATCCTATCATGCCTTGCAGCCTTCCTCGCCTATAGTATGTGGTGCACAAATACATCCATAGAAAAGACACTACTTAGCATGGTTGCAGACTCCCGAGGCAATGACCTTCTCTGATACCAAGTTTGAAACGCCCCGCCTTGGGGGTATGATTGGCACCTGGGTGCCCTAATAGGACCTGAACTGCTAACTACTTATCCTAAGCACTTCTGGTGCCTGGCTGGCTCTAACTCTGATTCCACTAATCAACGGGCTATATAGCGGTGTAAATACAGCCCCGCCGGCCAGGCCTATAGCCACATGTACTATAACATCATCTAACCAGAACCCCATTCATAAAAGGGTGACCTAGCAGGCTGACAAGGCCACCATGCTGACAATGTTTCATTGAGGGACTGAACCAGGAACTAAACTACTCTGTGACCGGCAAGGTTACCACCATATATCAATAGCGCCCCACGCGCCAACATAAACAGCTAAACATATGCACGGCTCCCACACGAATGCAATCAGCTAACCACAGGGAAATATATGCAGTCTGCAAGCTTCTAAGAATACTGATAACATGGTCGGGACAGGGCCCCAACCTACCCGTACTACAATAAATAAAATAGAATAGACCTTCGAATATCAAGCTCCTGGATGACAGAGCTGATGACTGTTGCTGGCCGGGATCACGAGGGGTCGTTCTCGCTTATGGGTACCTGCAGGCAAGTAATGCACCGCCTCAATGGGTGTCAGTACCACTGTACCGATTATTTAAAGCAAAACTGAATATAAGCAATAATACTAGTAGTTCTGAATAGGAGAAAGTATCTGAAACTAATCGCCCGGCTGGCGGGATTTCGAAATAAGCTTATATACTAAAGGTAAAAGTAGAAGCATACTGCCGACGTGGCGACCTGCTATCTATCAACTAATAAATAACATGTATATATACATATATAACATACAAGGGCCTAGCCAGCCCTATAAGCTGAAAGGTGACAACCAACACACAATCTATAAACCCCACCGTGGTCGAAACCTCCAAAAGTAAAACCACTCCACTCCCTGCCTACTAACTACGATTCTCTTACCTGTCCCCCTGGTCTCCAGCTCTGGACTATGACCTCTGATATATAACTGTGTTTGAGTCCGGATGACTCCTGTACTGTACTTTGTACTCTGTATCTGCATTCCGTATCTGTAAGGCTATGCTGACGCCTCATATGGGAATGCTCCATCCCATCTTCGACCTCTAGCGGACGACATACCACTCCTTAGAGTGGCGTATCCCCACCCTCAAGCGGGCGAGTCGACACAGTTACTAACCTAGGGGCGGCGAGGATGCTCAAGCAGCCTACACAACACAAACAGGTCTCAACAACAATAATCAAATACAACAAGTGTGCTCAATCGAAAATACTATCCGTATCTCGAATTCTTATTATGAACTCATTTCTGCATTAAACAGATTCTCATACTGAGTTATACTGTATCTGAAATATTATCTGACTGTCTGATATTGCTCATACTAACTTTTTATTCTGAATATAACATACTATTTTTACAACATGCTTGTTGATTCATACTCGGACTCAATTCTTAATTTCTAGGTTCTTTATTTTAGACTTTACTCTATTTACTATACCGGGATTGCTATGTTGCCGAAGAACTAGCTTTATATACCTTCGTTTCTTACTCTTCGACTAACTAGCGTAGCTCGGTCAGCATTTCGCTATTTCCCAACTGCATTTATATATATATCAATTAGAACTAAATACATTAATATTCTAAAAGAAAATATCACTTTTAATATATATATAACCCAAACTTTGACTTATCAAAATACAGCTGAAAACTTGCTATTTCTCGGAAGTCCAGAGGGGAGAAATACCACTTTAGGGCTAGAGCAGGGCTGACCCGAATTTGGAGCAATTCCATTCTACCTTAGCTCGGTAGCACGACGGTTCGCCGGGGCCGGGCCCTCACGAAACTAAACCTGCAGGAATGCTCCTTGCTGCTTAATACCACTACCTAAGGTTATACCAAGTTTGGATCGCGTATAACGGCGTAATCGAAGAAATTCCTCAAACCCTCGTTCCCTCTGTTTTCCTCGTCCTCTCTGGAAATTATATGAACTTCTCACTTAAACCGAAGTGAGGGGTTTATATACTTGGGCTCGGATAGCGCCTCCGTGGCACGGTGCCATCGCGGAGGCCCTCTCTCTCCGTGACGACACGGCGCCATCGCGGAGGGTTCTGCCCTTGCTCCTCCTGCGATGGTTCGACGTGTGACTTATCCGGTCTTTCCTCGGGCCTTTTCCTAGAATGTATGGCATTCAAAACTCTTAAAAAATATGCGAATAGGCCATCTACATGTTGATAATTTGCTTTTAAAATAAAAATTGATAGGGAATGGGTTGGGTGTGGAAGAAAGAACTCCACTCATAGCCTTACATACCTGGGATTGAAGAATCTTAACTCCTCCTAATTACCCAGCTGAGTTTTCCCTTGAAAAACCTTGAAATTCTCTCACTTTCTTCCCTTCAAGCTCTTTTCACCCTTGCATGCATGATGGAAATGTGACTAAATGGGTTTTCTCAGCTTAAAACCCTCTATTATGAGCTTAAATGTAGTATAGGCCCTTATAATTTAGAATTACGGAAAAGCCCTAATAAAATTGCTGAAAATAACTATCAGGGGGTCTCATTCAGATGACTCCGACGAAAGTCGCTACTAGGGCACACGATCCGTTGGTTCACCCATAAAGTACATTGCCTCATCATTCATGAAAATTCAACTAGCTTGGTGAAGGCCCTCCTAACGGGTCGTTAGGACTGACGACGACTCGTTAGGTACCACCCGTCAGGTACACTAGATAAGCTTCACTGCCATTCCCTAGGAACAATTCCCACTCACCGACATGATGACTCGTGGTGACTGATCACGAGTCATTACATCACCCGTGAGGACCTCGTCCTCCATCATCTCAGGCCTTTCCCCACAAGTCACTTGACTCGTTTGGCCTCTTCACGAGTAATTATGACCCATTCTGCAACTACTGCAACATTTCTCCAGTTTTCTCCTAATTCACTTCCCAGGTCCAATTTTTGAATTCTAGGTATAACACCCCACTCCATGCATGCAACCTAGAGCATTCTTGAAGATCAAGTTTGAGGAGTTTCTTCAAATTCTCTCCAATTCCCTTTGGTTTTCATGTAGGTGTGTGAATTCAATTTACCTCAGGTATAAGGAGGTCATGAATGAGAGGTCCTTTTCACTCTCATGCTCAAAACTCTTCTCAATTTCTATGGATTTCAATTATAGATTCAAGTTTCATGATCTAATGCTTATTGCAATTTTCGTGAAATTCTCTATCATCCATTGATGGGTCAATCTCTTTCATGTATTAAATTATGTTTTATGATCTATGGGAAGATTTTATGACTATTTTGTATATAACTTATAGATTTGAAATTAAATCCAACTATGCCCAATTATGTATGATTTTATGAAAAGTCAAGTTGTGATTTCATTATGATTGTGATCTAAATTAGCTCAATTATGATTTATGCTTATGAGATGATTTCCGAAGTGCTTACCATGGATTTACGAAATATCAAGTATATCCATGTTGAACAAATGTGCATGAATTTTATGATTTATGGACTTATGATTATGGCCGACTCACGTGCCTTATTACATGGCTAGTTCACATATTTCAAGCATGCTTATGATTATTATGATTTAAACTAGCCAATTGTCACGACCCGAACGTAAATTCAGATCATAACACGGGACAAAGGAACCCCGAGAGGCCCCAAGTCGACCCATGGCATAAGCATACATCTTAATTTCATTCACTTTAAGCAAAAGACTGAACATAAGCCATAGCTGAAATGTAAACATAACGTAACATATCATAATATAAGGAATCACTAAACATACACGCAAGCTGGAATAGCACAAGATGCTGGCTGTCTGAAAGCCTCTACTACATATGATGGGATTGATGGGATAACACCCCCAACTAACCCGACAAGTATTGAAATATAAAGTAGCATGAGCATCTGCCAAACGACCCTGAACATAAGGAGTCACCAATAAGCTGAGTACACTCTGAAGGGAGTCTAGATATGAGTGTGATGAACTCTGAGAGTCGGAACTTTTGTATCATGAAATGATAAAATCAGAGAAAGTATGCGGTCAGTCTTGGAATGTATTAAGTACGCAAGGTAAGTAAAAATGACATTTACAATATATAAAACTCATAAATGATCATAAGGGTAGGACATCGTGCTCATATCGTAAACATCGTAATAACATAAGGCTTAAGGTTTTCAAAACATTCGTAATTCAAACGTAATCATAATCATAGGAGAAAATCTTTACTTAACATTAGCCTAATCACATTAGCCTTACCCGGAATGTAAAGGACACTCATATCGTAGTCCTTGAGTAGCTCCAACCACCTCCTTTTTCGAAGATTGAGATCTTTCATGTGAACACATATCAGTAAAGCTCTCTTCCTCTGTGGTCCATGAACACATCCACATAGCACCCCATACAAGTAATGTCTCCATATCTTCGATGCGAATACTACCGCGGCCAATTCAAGACTATGGGTCGGGTAATTTTTCTCATTAACCTTCAACTGCCTAGAGGCATATGCTATCAGCCTATGCCGCATCAATACACATCCGAGCGATCCTTGAAGCATCACAATACACCCTACGAAACCATCAGTATCTCGGGTAGGGCCAACACCGGTGCTGTAGTAAGTCGAGTCTTCAACTACAGTTATTCTCACAAGCCTCCAATATTGGAACTTCACCTTCTTCTAGGCCAATTTGGTCAAAGGTGCCGCAATAGATGAAAAACCTTCAACAAACCTCCGATAATAGCCAGCTAAACCCAAGAAACTCCGAATATCTGAAGGATTCACCGGTCTAGGCCAATTCTTAACAACTTCAATTTATCTGAGAATCCACCTTTATACCCTCACTTGTCACCACATGGCCCAGAAAATGCTTGAACTTGCCGAATCCTTGCATACAACTGTCGATCCTTGAGGGTCTGGAGCAGTAACAAAATGAGCGGCATGCTCCTCCTCGCTCCGAGAGTATATAAGGATATCGTCAATGAACACGATCACGAACATGTCTAGATACGGCTTGAACACCGCTCATCGTGTCCATAAAAGATGCAGGAGAATTGGTTAGTTTGAAAGACATAACTACAAACTCATAGTGTCCATACCGCATCCTGAAGGATGTCTTCGGGATAATACTTCCGAACTTGGAGTTGATGATACCTGACCTGAGATCTATCTTTGGAGAAACACTTAGCACCCTGAAGATGGTGCTGAATCATCAATCTTGGGCAAAGGATACCTCGTTTCTTAACGGTGACCTTGTTCAACTGCTGATAGTCAATGCACATCCGAAGTGAACCATCCTTCTTCCGGACAAATAACACTAGTGTGCAATTCCCATGGAGACTAGCTTGATCCGATAAAGCCTTTGCCCAACAAGTCCTTCAACTACCCTTCAACTCTTTTTAGCTCGGTTGAGGTATCCTATAAGGAGGGATAGATATAGGCTGCGTATCTCGGTAGAAGGTCAATACTGTACCAATCTCCCACTCAGGAGGGACACTGGGAAATGATCGAGAAAGACCTCTGGATACTCACGCACCACCAGAACTGATCGGATAGTCGGGGTCTTGGACTCAACATCCTTAAACCTACATAGATGGTACATGCAACCCTTAGATATCATCTTCCGGGCCTTAAGATATGAAATAAATCGACCTTTTGGTACAGCCGAGTTACTCCTTCCACTCTAAAATTGACTCACTTGAAAACAAAATTACACTGCACGATCCTATAATTTACCGAAGCATACACACATACAACCACATGCCAAGAATAATATCAAAGTAGGTCATGGATAACTCTACAAGATCTGCGGAGGTGACTTTATGCAATATATTGACCGGGCATCCTCTATACACCCGCCTCTTTACAACCGAATCAATAACAGGACTAGAAACCAAAATGGTTCCGACAGAGTCTCGGGACAAACTCCAAAACTACTAGCAACTTAAGGGGTCGCGAAGGAACGGATATAGCAAAGCATAAACATCAATATGAAAACACGTAATATACCAAAGGGACTATATTCGGGGAGACTCCTCTTACTCCTGACGAGGTGCTAAAGCATAAAACCTGCGTTTTGATGCTGACCGCCGGCTGAAATGGTTGAAGCAATTCCTGGCTGAGAGGGAGGTGCTACTGGAGCGGCAAAAACTGGGTTGTTGGCATGTGGCTCACCCCGCCCTTAATCTAGCGTAAGGGCCACCCCTAAGTCTATGTTCGGGTTTGCTGCATCTGAAGCAAGCATCCGAGCCAACCAGGCACCTCTCGGGATGATTCTGTTGCACCCCGCACAAACTGGAAAAAGTGCGCCCACCTGCATGCCACCCTAGCCTGTCGAATCTGAAGCCCTGCTCCTCCGATCCCCTCTTAATCTAGATGGGTATACCGCGATGATGGTGCTGAAACATCGGACCTAGACCGAGACCGGCTAACGTTGTCCACTCCTCGACTAACTTGAAAAGTCCCATAACTTCCAGCCCCGGCCTCTCTTGGCCTCCTCTCGCCCGATATACCGACTACATTCGGCAGAGCATGAAATACAATACGGAGAAAGTCGATATCCCGGCGAAACAAGGGAGACTCCGCAATCTCTTATCCGTATAATTAGCCACCCCATGCACAAAAATGCACTCACTCGAGCTCTTTGATTCTCCACTCAACTCTGGAGCATACTTGGATAAATGGGTGAACTCCCAATGCATACTCGAACGGACAAAGTCACCCTGTTTCAAATTAACAAACTCGGCCACCTTGAGCTCCTCATCTCCTGAGGGAAGAACCGGACCCAAAATGTCGAATGGAACTCTTCCCAACCTATTGGGCTTGCACCTACTTCCCCATGTCTCCACCGCTCACTCTATATTAGAGCCACCCTTTTTATTCATAACAGGTCAAGTTAACTGTCACGCCCGCCTTGGGGGTATGGGACTGCACCGGTGCCCTAGTAGGGACTCCGGGACTACTAACTAGTGAGCCCAAGCACACTGTGCCTGGCTGGCTCTTATCTCAGATTGAACGACGTGGCTGGTATAACGGCTGTAAATACAGCTCTCGGCCACCGGGCCTATAGCCACCGCTTCTTTAAATATCACCAAATCTCGTAGACACAATCATAAGCAACTCTATGCTGGGCCGACAAGGCCACCATGTTGTCTAGTTATCTTTAACTTAATAAAAGAATGCTGAACATCTATGTGATCTACAAGGTCACCATTACTACTATCTGAATACGGCCCCACACGACCAACACAATCCATAACACTAAACAGCTAAGTATATGCACGGTCCCACATGACCGACACAACTAACCAGGGAGATGTATATACACAATCTGCAAGCCTCTATGAGTAATGAGGAAATGGCGGGACAAAGGTCCTACCTACCCATACTGTACAACAAAACAAAATGAATTACACCTCTGAATATCAAGCCCGGATGACAGGAGCGATGACTCAAGGAGCTGGCTGGAATCACAAGGGATCGCCTCCTCGTCTATTAATACCTGCAGGCAATGCAGCGCTCTAACGGGCGTCGTACTGTCAGTACCAAGTATGCAATGCACCGAACACTATCTAATATAGACAACATAACTAGCAACTTGGACAGATGAAATTTCTGAATCTGTAAAAACTGATAGAATCTGAGTCAAAGTTTTCTGTACTGTGAATAAGGCAGGAGCGTACCTGCCGACGTGGCGGCCTCTATCTATTAGCTCATATATAACATATAAATACATATATATAACAAGCAAGAACCAATACCAGCCCCCATAAGACGGAAGGTGCCAACCAATCAAACAATCAATATACCCCTACCTGGGTCAAACCTAATTCAAAAATAAGTCACTCCACTCATCTACTAACTACAGCACCTCGGCCCCCGCTCCCGCCTCGGGCTATGCCTCTCGATATAATAGGCCAGTGGTTCGAGTCCGGAGGACTCCTCGTATCATATTTGTAACTGTAATCAGATCTGAAATCTATTCCCTAGGCGCATGCGCACAACAGGGTAAATTGTACTGCTATGCTAATCAGCCTGATATGGGGAAAGCTTCATCCCATCTTCGGCCCTACTGTGGGACGGCATGCCACTCCTGAGTGACGTATACCCACCCGTGCTGGGCGACACAGCTTACTAACCTGGGGCGGCGAGGATGCCTAAAGGGTGCCTCACGATACACCAAGTTCACAATCAATAATCACATATATAGCAAGCATGTTTAAACTGAAAATACTATCTGGATTCTAATTTCTTATTTTGAAGTCTTTCAAGTTATAAATGATTCTCTTAATGCTTTATACTGAATCTGATCTTATCTGGACTGTATGGCTATACTGTGAGCCGAGATACTATCTGATTGTATGGCATACTATAGCCAAGATAAGCCATTCGTCTGTATGGCTATACTGTATCTATCTGTCTGATTTTCTTTACTAGCTTTTATTCTGAATATATGTCATATTATTATAAAACATGCTTGCTAAATGCATAATGGGCGGCATCGAACCAAATGATATCTCGCCATTTGGCACGGTTTACTAGCTTTGGACTGAATATGATATAACAAATGCAAGACAGGTTTACCGAATTCACACAAACCAATATTCGACTCGGAAATTCTATTACGGAGTTTCCTGTATTAAGTACTAGGCTAAAGTTACTAACTTGCCGAGTAAATCAAGTTTTTACATACTCTTCGCTTCGTATTATCCTACTAACGGGCGGTTTGGCTCTTCAAGATCTTGTACTATTTCTCCCAACGGCATTCAGTTGGATATATATTAGTTAGAACTAAATACACTAATATTCTGGAAGAAAACATCACTTTCGATATATTTATAGCCCAAACTTTGGCTTATCGAAAGACGATCGAAAACTTGCTATTTTTTGAAAGTCCAGAAGGGAGAAATACTCACTTTAAGGCTAGGAGTACATTGACACTAATTTGGAGCAATTCCACTCACCATAGCTCGGTAGCACAATGATTTTTAGGCCGAATTTCGCGAAACTAAATCTGTAGGAATGTTCCTTGCTGCTAAATACCTCGGTATCTAAGGTTAATTCGAGTTTGGACCGCGTTTGGTGGCGTAATCGGACGAAAATTATAAGGGAAACTCGTTCTCCTCTATTTCTCTCGCGACTTTCTAGAAATTTATGTAGTTTTATGAAATAAACCGAAATTGGGGGCATATATATAATTGGTACTATAAGTCGCATTCAGGGAATGCAATTTATAAGTCGCATTCCTGGGATGCGATTTATAAGTCGCATTCCTGGGATGCGATTTATAAGTCGCATTTTGCCTTGCGACGCTCCGACTTGGCGCTTGTCCGATCTTTCTCCGGGCCTTTTTCTAGAATGTATGGCATTCTAAAACTCTTAACCAACATGCGAATAGGCCATCTACATGTCAATAATTTACGGGGTGTAACATTCTCCCC
>JACEIK010016703.1:0-14835 GCA_018107945.1 Datura stramonium
CTATGAAACCAAACTAGATACCAGATATATAGTTTGGCATAATCCTCCACCGAATCCGTGGTTTTGACCGGTAGAAAATGAGCGACCTTGATCAACCTGTCTACCACCACCCAAATGGAGTCATATTGTCGACGAGCGCGAGGCAACCCTATGATGAAGTCCATATTGATTTCTTCCCACTTTCAAGTAGGAATACTGATATCCTGAAGCACACCTCTCGATCTCTGATGCTCAACCTTTACTTGCAGGAAGTTTGGACACTTAGCTACAAATTCCGCGATGTCCTTCTTCATGCCATTCCACCAATAGACTTCCCGTAAGTCATGGTACATCTTGGTGGCACCTGGATGAATAGAATACCTGGATCCATGAGCCTCATGCAACATCTGATTCCTCAAATCATCAACATCCGGAGCACATAGGTGACCCTGGTACCGAAGCACACCATCTCCCTCTTTGAAGAAGACCTCTACCTTCTGATTTTGAACGAATTCCTTCAACTTTACCAAAATAGGGTCTTCATCTTGTCTGGCTTTTACATCCGTCACCAAGGATGATTCTGATCCATTTTGAATAACAACACTACCATCGATCGAGTCAACCAACCTAACTCCCAACCTTGCGAGTCGATGTACATCCTTCACCAGCTCTTTCTTTCCTTAATCCATATGGGACACACTCTCCATATAGAGTCTACTAAGTGCGTCTGCTACTACATTGGCCTTACTCGGATGGTAAAGCACACTCATATCGTAATCCTTAAGTAGCTCCAACCACCTCCTTTGCCGAAGATTGAGATCTTTCTTAGTAAACACATATTGTAAGCTCTTATTGTCCGTGAACACATCCACGTGGACCCCATACAAATAGTGTCGCCATATCTTTAAGGCAAATACCACCATGACCAATTCAAGATCATGGGTTGGGTAATTCTTCTCATGAACTTTCAGCTTTCTAGAGGCATATGCTATAACCTTTCCATGTTGCATCAATACACACCCAAGTACGATCCTTGAAGCATCACAATACACTACAAACCTATTAGTACCCTCGGGTAGGGTCAACACCGGCGTTGAGGTAAGTCGAGTCTTCAACTCTTGGAGGCTCTTCTCACAAGCCTCCGACCATTGAAATTTCACCTTCTTCTGGGTCAATTTGATCAAAGGTGCTGCAATCGATGAGAAACCTTCCACGAACCTTCGATAGTAGCCAGCTAAATCCAAGAAGCTCCGAATACCTGAAGGACTCACCGGTCTAGGCCTATTTTTCACCCTTTCTATCTTCTAAGAATCCACCTTTATACCCTCACTTGATACCGCGTCCTGAAGGTTGTCTTCAGGATGTCGCTCTCCCGAACTCTGAGCTGATGGTACCCAGATTCGAGATCTATCTTCGAGAAACACTTGACACCCTAAAGCTGGTCAAATAAATCATCAATCCTGGGTAGATGATACCTGTTCTTGATTGTGACCTTGTTCAATTGTCAATAATCAATACACATGCGAAGAGAACCATCTTTCTTTCGGACAAAGAGAATTGGTGCACCCCATGGAGACTTGCTTGGTCTAATGAAACCTTTATCTAAAAGGTCCTTCAACTATTCTTTCAACTTCTTTAGCTCGGCTGGAGCCATTCTGTAAGGAGGAATAGATATAGGCTACGTGCGGGAAGAAGGTCAATACAAAAATCAATCTCCCGCTTAGGAGGGATTCCGGTAAATCATCAGGAAATACTTCTGGGTACTCATACACTACCGGAACTGACTGGATAGTCAGGGTTTCAGACTCAACATCCTTAACCCTAAATAGATGGTACACATAACCCTTGGAAATCAACTTACTATCCTTAAGATAGGAAATGAAATGACCTATAAGCATGGCCGAACTACTCTTCCACTCCAAGACTGACTCACCTG
Source organism: Datura stramonium (assembly GCA_018107945.1). Lineage (NCBI taxonomy): Eukaryota > Viridiplantae > Streptophyta > Magnoliopsida > Solanales > Solanaceae > Datura > Datura stramonium. The sequence continues at coordinate 1,916 of JACEIK010016703.1, forward strand.
AAAAGCAGAACTCCACCGCACGAGTTCTACAATTACAGAGGCATAGCACGCATACAACCAATCCATGCCAAGAGTAATATCAAAGTTAGTCATGGCTAACTCTACAAGGTCTGCGGAGGTGACTTTATGCAATATAGTGATCGGGCACCTTCTATACACCCACCTAGCTACAACCAAATCACCAACGGAGTATAGACTAAGAATGGTTCTAACAGAGTTTCGGGACTGACTCCAAAGCTACTAGCAATATAAGGTGTCACAAAAGACAAGGTATCCCCTAGATCTAATAGAGCATAAGCATCAAGGTGAAACACTCATAACATACCAGTAACCATATCCGCTGAAGTATCCTGCTACTGATGTGAGGCGAGGGCATAAAATCAGTTTTGGCGTTGTCCACCATCCCCACTAGTAGATGCCCCCCTGAGAAGCTGAACATGCTGGAGATGTTGCTGACTTGGTGGTTTATGCACGACCTCTATCATCATCCTGTCTAGCAAATGGACACGCGCGGCGCATGTGGCTGGATCTACTGCACCCATAACAAATATCTAAGCCGAGCAAGCACTCCCCGACATGACTCTTTCCCACTTTCCGCAGTCTGGAGAGGTGCGCTCTACCTATGCGCCCCTCTGGCCCCGCGATCCTGAAGCTCTGCTCCTCTAATTACCCTTATTTTGGACGGAACACTAGTTGATGATGGTGCTGGGGCTAGTGACCTCTACTAAAATTGAGGGCGGTGACCACTGATCTGGGGCATATTTATATGCCCAAGTGATACTCAAATGCATCGTTTTTGCCTTGTTTATCCAACAATATTTGTACATTCTCATGTAAATTGTAATTCTCAAATTGTAGGAAAGTGTGAATTTATACTAACTAACATGATTAGCATTGTTTTGTAGGAAAAACATACTTTTTATGGAGCTAAGATGCATGTTGGGAGGAATCGGAGATGGACTCGGGAGTGAGCAAGGAATTGGCCAAGGGAAGCAAGAAGTAAAGAGGCTCCGCGATGGAAGCGTTTCACGGCTATCGCGGATGCATTCTGTCCGGGTGATTTAATTGCAAGGATTTCCGAGAGGGTCTCGCATCGTGTCGCGGCACGTTGGACCTAATTACATGGATCTGACATTCCAGTGAAGGTTTGCGATTGCACCGTGGCACGCTCGGGCAAGCTCCGTTGCATGTCGTGCCACGTTGGGGACAATTACCCGGACGGCCAAATCTTTGAGAGCTCAAGGCACCGTGTCACGGCGGCAAGGTTCGCAATGCACCCGTGACACGTTGCTTGTTATTCCGGGAAAATTCTCACCGCATAAATAGAACACTTAGGTTCATTTTTAATTTTTCCCGACTTGTCGAGCAAGAAACGGGTTACAGCGCTTGAGAGAACCAAATTTTAGGTTTTTCTCTATCCCTCTCTCTCCTTTCTTTCAATTGTTTGTATGATTTACACTCATTTAACGATGTTTAATCCACAAAATGAGTGGCTAATTTCACTTCTTGCTGAGGTTAGGAACAATTGTATTGAAATGTAATTGTTGATCATATGGTTTTTTCATCTTTTCTTTCATGGTTGTTCTATTAATTCTTGTTCTTACGTACTAATATTTTGGCCAATGTTAATGTATATCTAAAAGTCCGGTTTCACTCGAGAGAGCACGAAACTGGAAAGTTGTGAATTAATAGGATATGATCTGTTCTTAGTTTGGGAAAATTGAGAATTGGATTTACCTTCGTGGATAGAAATATACCGAAACGCATTAGTCAAGTGTGGAATCGGTTTTGTATGGCTAGAACATGAATTTCTTCTTACCACAGACATGTAGGTGGAAGGTTCATGATTCTTAAGTTGGGTTAAATACGAGAGTTTTAATCCATAGGCAAAAATTCTTAACTAGAAACCTGGAGAAAAGATAAAAACCAAACTTTATATCGATAATAAATTTTCTTTTACATGTTTGTTTTAGCCTCAAGATGCTCACATTCATAGTTCGACTCACTTATATATTTATTTTAGCCGTAGTATAAAATTAGATAACAAAATATAAAAACTTTTCTTCAAATTGTTGTCTGCATTTATAGAGTAATAGTAAATTGACACTTGAGTAGATTTTGCCCGTAGTCCAGTTCCCGTGGGATCGATACTTGGCTTACTTGAGACACTTATTACTTGTTCGACCACGCACTTCGTGTAGTCATCCAAAAGATAGACGAACAAAAGCTTTTGCGCCGTTGGCGGGACTGCAATTGGCGAAATTATATTTTTTTCTTAATGTGTTAATTTGCTATTTCTTTATTTTAGTGTTGATAACTTGGTCTTAGCCGTATTTTGAAGATAACAGATTCGTTGAACACTCTGGGGGCAAGACAAAGAGCTGGGTGGATCCATCCTTAGAGTCGGAAAGACAATTCATTCAAGCAACGGAGAGAAAGCTCTAGAGAGAAAACTCAGCTTGCTCGACAAACAATCCCGGAGCAACCACAAATCCAATTACCTCCAGCGGGCAAAGTGTTAGTGCCCTCGAGGAAAGGCGGCCAGGGCCGGCTCACGATGTGGCAATCCCACATGCTACACTGTCACGTCTAGCATTCGCAAACATGAGCCAGAGGGAGTTCGAGCTTAAACAACATGGTGCAATTGTTGCACAATAAGCGTGGCGCTTCAATAAAGTCTCCTCACGAGGATCCACAACAACTTCTTCAAAAATTTTTGGAGATAAGTGACACTTACATCCCCGCCGGAGTGTCAACTCAGTTTACATTGTTCCCATTTTCACTTTTGGGAGAAGCCGAAAGGTGGTTGACACCGAAAGCCACCAAATTCTATAACCACGTGGGATGATCTTGCAAAGAAGTTCTTGATCTGGTTCTTTCCTTCCGGTAAAATAGCAAGACTTAGAAGTCAAATTCTAAGTTTTAATCAAAGAGAAGGGGAGAATCCGTATCGTTTCGGGAGAGATTCAAATCGCCGGTTGCGGGATTGTCCTCATCACCACCAACTAATGATGTGTCAGGTGCACACTTTGGCTTGAGGGTTTGGAACCCCACACAAAATCTTGCTGGACTCGGCAATTGGGGGACAAGCATTAGAAAAGACTTATGATGAGCTGTATACTTGTTGAATCGTATTTACAGTGGAACCGTGAGTGGAATGCGGACTCTTCAAGGGAGGAGCAAGGATGTACTGGAGTCTTAGGAAGTGGATTTGGGTTTTACAGCTATCGCCGCATACAGATACATGGCAAGATCAACTCAACACCCACTTCGGTAACATAAGCATGAATCAGTCTCAAGCCCTAGTGAATGCAGTGCACATTTGGTGTGGGCGGCAAGTGGAGTAATGAACACTGTACCGAAAGTGTTGTGGAGCAAACTCGACTCGGTGAACTTTTCGCAATGCACAAAGGAATAATCACCAAAGAATATGGTAACACTTACAATTTAACCGGAGGAATCCCGAATTTCTCTTGGGGTAGCAACAACCATCGTGCGTGAGTTCGAGCCGTGGGGTGCAAAGGAATCAAGGAGGGCACAGAATCCACGGGCCGCAAAGATGTAAACAACAATGCCCTCCTCCACCACCATCACCCAGCGCTGAGGAGATGTTCAAGACTAAGGATAGCTAACCAAGTCTCAATTGCAGTCGACTTATGTTATATTGGCAGCCGAGGTCAAGAATAATCAGCAGCTGTACCAAGGCGCCGGAGTATCGCTTGGGCAACTTGTCGGGAGCCTGGGAAACACTGTGCCTGTGAGGAGGACTTCCCAAAATGACATGCACTTCAACCTCAAATGTGTGAATGCGCTGGACCACAAGGAGCGGTTTACAGCTTAAGGAGGTGGAACCGTAAAGACCACCTCAGCAGTCGGGAGCAGCACGGAGAGGGATCAAAGTGAGGAGAGGGGGAAAAGGAATGCTGAACTGAAAGACCTCCACCCCCGTTCCTCAAATGACAAAGAAACACAAGGAGGAGGCCGTGTTTCAAAAGTTCGCGGCGTGCTTAAACAGTACACATTAACTTACCTTGATGTTTTGCAGGAGTGCCGAAGTACGCAAAGTACATGAAGGACATCGTGGCGAACAAAAGCAAGTTGATTTGAGTATGCCACGGTGGCTTTACGGAGGAGTGCACCTCCCTGGGATAGCGTAACCGATTGCCCACAAAGCTCAAAGACCCCGGAGCTTTACACCAATTGACAATTGGCAAGAGTATCCGAGCTCATGGATTATGTGATTTGGGAGCGAGCATTAACTTGATGCCGACCTCGGTATTCAAGAAGTTGGGGCTAGGGAGTCCTAGACCAACAATGTTGATCTTGCAACTCATGATCGTCTGGCAAGGCCAGCACCCAGACAGTAGAGGATGTGTCGGGTGCAAGTCGGCTCCCCGATCTTCCCGGCAGATTTCATTGTGCTGACTTCGAGCTGTGACACTGAAGTCCCATTTATTTTGGGACGTCCTTTCTTGGCTACCGGAAAGCGCCGATAGATGTAGCTGTGTGGCAACCTGCGATGCGGGCGCACGATAAGGCGGAGGTGTTCGATGTGTACAAGGCCACCAAGCTCCCGGCCGTGTACGAGGAACTTTCGGTGATCAACGTGCTTGGAGCAAGCTGATGTTGCTCAGGGCGTTGAGTTTCCAGAGAATTACTGACCACCGACAGGGTATGCTGTGACATGGGTGAGGACGGGTTCGTGAGAAGACGTCCGTCACCCTAGGGGTGGAGTGAGCGTGAATGACGTCGAGCCGCGACGGTAAACCAGGCGCTGCACGGGAGGCAACCCGTGAATCCATTGTTGTATGTTGTACAGAGAAAAAATATATATATATATGTGTGTGTGTGTGTAAATATAAAAATAAAATATTGTGTTGTGTTTTTAAACCCGGGATTCTAACCAATTTGTGGTGAGACGAATTTTCAGGTTGATCGGAAGGAAAAGGCAATAATCGCAAAGGAGAAAACGAGGTAAGAAAAATATTATTAAAAGTGGCAACAAAGAGCTCAAGGCGATGGCCTCCGTGTCACGGAGAATGTGGCCTCCGCTGCCCTCCGTGACACGTTGAAGGCAATTCTCGAAATTTTACAAATTCCAACACTATGATGGTTCGCAGGTCACGGAGGGAGTGCTCCGCGTTACCCTCCGTGACACGTTGGATGTGTTATTCGCCGGGTCACACCGGTCACCGGGTAACCCGCCGAAATCTCCTTTAACCCCGATTTCCTCATTTTCTCGCATTTTTCATCCCCTCTACGACAACCCTCCCAAAATTCCTCTCTCAACGCCAATGGACTTAGGTACAAAATTTCATCAAGTTTTCGTTCGTTCGAATTAAAGGTATGTTCATCAACTCTATCCTGACTTTAGTTAAATTTTCGATTTTGAAGATGAGGTATGAGTAAACTACCCTAGGTAGAATTGGAGCTTAAATTCATTCAAGTTATTGTTTGTGAATGTTCGCAAGTCATTGTGATTGCATGAACCGACGTAGACATTATCTTGATCGAATTTTTGTAAAATTGTGACTAGGGCTTCTGTAAATTGAACATGAAAAAGGAAAAACTTGTTGAAGTGTAGATTCGTTGGTTTGTGCTATGTTGGTGAGATGAGTTGGTAGTATTATATGTTAATATGTTAAAAGATCGACGTGATTGTTTGGGGAGTGAAATTGTAGCTTGCAAGAAATGGGTGGATGGCATAGTTTGTGTAGGTAAATAGTTAGTCATTTTTTTCGCTTTTCTTTTCTAATGCTTATGTGCCTGGGAGTAAAATTGTGATCGATGGCCGTGATTAGCTGTATAAGTCCGAGTAGTACAATTGAATTTATACCGTATCGGCCTCTTAATGCACAAGGTATGTTGTTTGTTGTTTTTTGTTTTTGTTTTGCTTTTTGGTAAATTAGAAATAAATTTGTTCTTGCTGTGATGTCAAATTGTGGTCAAGACTAAGTGTGGGGTGGCTCAGCCTAACCCAACCTTTAGCTCTAAGCTAATTAAAATTTGACTGATACTTGGGACTGTTCTTCTATGTGACAGGAACGATGTCGAGAGGCAAGACAAAGGGAAGGGGGCATCTACGTCAGGCGCCGGTAGAAAGAGGATTAGACTGGAAAAGGGGCTCCCAAAATAGCACCGGGGTCAGTTCCACGAGGCCAACGTCTGCCAATACGGAACCCGATGGGTGACAGAGGAAGGGAAGAAATGGTTCACAAAGCACAAGGAGAACAAGTACTTCCTCGAGGAGTACATTGCAAGGGAGCCATTGGCACAGAGTTCCCCCGCATTGTACATCGGATTGACACGTCGGCTGCGCTTAATCTTGAAGAGCTCAAGGAGTGCAATCCGCACTTGATTCGGGAGTTCTAGCGTAAATTGGAACCCGCGCCTCCGCAGCTCACACCATCAAAATAAGGGCCGATTTCACCCTTGAGCCTCATCACCTCGAATGCCATATTGGGGGCGCAGTAACACTCGATGCCCATGTACTGGCAATGAATATCACTCCACCATATGGATATCGACGCACATTGTGTGGAGCCCGCTCACACACGCCGGAGCGTGCATAAGGAGAGGGGCCACCATCAGGACATTGCCCTACTCACAGATGAACAGGGAAGCCAGGATCTGGTCAAGATAGTGTGTTCCCGCTTGATTCCTGTGGGGTGCACATGACAAACATGTCACCCTGGGATCGCGTATGCCGGTGTATGCCCTAATGAAAGGGCCGGGAGATTAATGTTGGGGTGGTGATCATATCCGCCATGAACAGAGCCCTCTGCATCAAGGCACAAAAGACGGGTTTGGAAGTCTGCTGACCACGTTCCCGAGGGGCCTCGGATATGGAGGAAGAGGCCCTGACTATATCCCGCATGGAGAGGCTGTGACAAAAGGATCATATAACTTTCTGCCTAATCATCGGCCGTTCTTGCCACTGCTCAGAGCTGACAGCCGATGACTGGGGCACATGGCTCGCATGTCTGGGATGCAGATGCTCCAGCTGCGTATAGGCGGGAGGTCAAGACAGAGGATGAGTCAGGCACCGACCTAGACCAATTTTCTCGCGAAAATGCCGTGGCTCTATGTCGTGTGGGCCCAGCTCTTTGTTCGTGGATGATGATGTCCCCATTGATGAGGAGACACGCTGTGAGGATTCCGATGTTGAGTCGGAGGAGGACGACGGGGGAGATTCAGACTGGGAGACGAGGCCGGCACCCGACGAAGAAGTGGAACATTTTGATTGATCGTGGAGTTTCACCACCCACTTTGTGCTTTGTTGACCGATGAACACTAGGACAGTTCGGTTTTAAGTGGGGTGGGGAGTAGTTAGGTGGTGCTAGTTTTTGTCTTAATTTGTATGTATATGCATGTCCTGTTGTTGTGCTTGAAAGACCCTGTGTTTTTTGTGTGTGTTTCAGACAGTAAATATCTTTTGAAGTCACAGGGTAGTCAGGAATGCTGTTAGCTATGTGTAAATAGTTTTTGGTCGAAATCATCGATATTTAAAATTTTCATTAATTATTTGTATGATTGAGTTTTGGCGTTTGTTTTCGGTTCTTTACCGAGAAGAGTCCCATTGAATCGAAGTCGAATAGTGACCGCTCCCTATGATGGATGGATGACGCACCGCCTTAAGGGAAATGCGTTTCGGTAGGAGTAGCTTTTATTTTCAATCTTTGGTTTGTTTGGTTGTATCCCATGCATGTTGCTACTCTATGGCAGCGAAATTCTTGTTGCGTGTTGTACATGATGTTTATAATGCAAAAGGTGATTCACATGAAAGCATGCAATTTTGTACATATGTGAGATACTTAGGCCATAGAATTCGATTTGGTGTGATTGAGGCTTAATTTTGAATTCTTGTAATTAGCTGATTATAGAGTCTCGTGAATAGTCTTGAGTTGAGCATGTGCAATGAGTGTATAGCGAGGTCTCGCTTATTCCATGCTACGAAGTGTCTAGAACTTGCCCGGTGTGTATACGAAATGAAATGAAGGAAGTGTAGTGTAGGAAAGGATGTAGGCGTTTCTTGTTTAGCCTAAAGTTTTTTCTCTTCTTTTTTTATACCCACTTAAATGTCAAACTTAGTTAGCCCATTGAGCCTTTAGCCTATTTTTTTTTCTTTTTGTCAAAAAGGTGTAAAACCAAGCTTAACCCTTTCTTTTCATTGTCCGTGAATCTAATCCGAAGCTCTTAAGCGCTCAAGAAAAAAAAATAATTTTCCCCAATGTGTTGTAAAGGAGTGAATTGGTGAAAAGAAAATAAAGAGCAGGAAAAAGCAAAGTGATGAAAGTAAAAAAAAGAGTCAAAGGCACTTACCAGATTTAAAGAAAATAAAGTGCATAACTAATCTTTGATGTTTGGTCCGTGTGTTGTGTGCTTAAAGTTATGGGGGACAAAAATTAAGAAAGACTTCAATATTGGAGGAGCAAGGGAAGAACTTGTGCCCGTAATGTGATGGGATGTATTGAAAAAGCGCTTAAGGATGCTAGTTGCTATTATTGGTTAGCCCAAGATATACTAGTTCCATAGCTGACATTACAACCCGTTAAGTCCTACGTGATCTTACATCAGGCGTCCTTATATTAGTGGAGTAAACACTAGAGGCAAGCTTATGGTTTATGACACGATGCATGTGAATTCTTTTGGGAGAGAGAGAGTAAAATTGTGTGTACATGCCCCCGCATGAAATGTTTCAGACTCATGTGAGTAAAAGAGGGGAAACTCTCTTGTAATGTGAGGGCACATGCTTGACGAAAGAATGAATTGTCGGTCGGATATCTTGGTCAGCTAATTTGCATGAGTTTGTCGATATCGAGAGTCGATTCTTGAAGTCTAGGAGGTCTTGATATGTTTAATGTCATTGTAATGATGATACTATGCATGTTATCTTGATGATTTGTTGGTGTAATAATCGGTATAACCGTAGCTCGGATTGTCGAGCCAAAGTAGCCATGATGGGGTGTCAACTGCATGAGGTGTAAGAGTATTGTTCGAGGGACGAATGATTTTAAGTGTGGGGTAGGGTGGATCCGGGCATGGCTTTATATGCCCAAGTGATACTCAAATGCATCATTTTTGCCTTGTTTTTCCAACAATGTTTGTACATTCTCATGTAAATTGTAGGAAAGTGTGAATTTATACTAACCAACATGATTAGCGTTGTTTTTCAGGAAAAATGTACTTTTTATGGAGCTAAGATGCATGTAGGGAGGAATCTATGATGGACTCGGAGCGAGCAAGGAATTGGCAAAGGGAAGTAAGAAGTAAAGAGGCTCGCGGATGGAGCCGTTTCACGCTGCCATTGCGGATGCATTCCGTCCGGGTGATTTAATTGCAAGGATTTGTGAGAGGGTCCGCGATCGTGCCGTGGCACGTTGGACAATTACATGGATCTTGACATTCCAAAGCTGAAGGTGCGCGTTTGCACCGTGGCACGCCGGGCAAGCTCCGTATGCCGTGCCACGTTGGGGGACAAATACCCGACGGCCAAATTCCGCAGAGCCTTCGGGCAGTTGCACCGTCACGGCGGCAAGGTTCGCGATGCACTCCGTGACACGTTGCTTGTTATTCCGGGAAAATTCTCACCGCATAAATAGAACACTTAGGTTCATTTTTCATTATTCGACTTGGTGGAGCAAGAACGTGGGTTACAAAGTGCTGAGAGAACGAAATTCTTAGGTTTTTCTCTATCCCTTCTCCTTTCTTTTCAATTGTTTGTATGATTTACACTCGCTAATAATGTTTAATCCACAAATGAGTGGATAATTTCACTTCTTTGCCGAGGTTAGGAACAATTGTATTGAAATGTAATTGTTGATCATCCGGTTTTTTCATCACTTCTTTCATGGTTGTTCTATTAATTCTGTTCTTACCGCATTAATGTTTGGCCAATGTTAATGTATATCTAGAAAAAGTCCGCCACTCGAGAGAGCCACGAACTGAAAGTTGTGAATTAATAGGATATGATCTGTTCTTTGTTTGGGAAAATTGAGAATTGATTTCCACTTTCGTGATAGAAATATACTCCGAAAGTCGTATTAGTCAAGTGTGGAATCGGTTTTGTATGGCTAGAACATGAATTTCTTCTTATCACAGACATGTAGGTTGAAGGTTCATGATTCTTAAGTTGGGTTAAATACGAGAGTTTTAATCCATAGGCATAAGTTCCATTTCAGTAACCGAGAAAAGATAAACCAGCTTATATCGATAATTAATTTCCTTTACATGTTTGTTTTAGCCTCGCATGCTCACATTCATAGTTCGTACTACTTATATATTTATTTTAGCCGTAGTATAAAATTAGATAACAAAATATAAAAACTTTTCTTCACATTGTTGTCTGCATTTGTAGAGTAATAGTAAATTGACACTTGAGTAGATTTTGCCCCGTAGTCCACCCTCGTGGGATCGATACTTGGATTACTTGAGCCACTTACTACTTGTTCGACCACGTGCACTTGCGTGTAGTCATCCAGATAGACGAACAACCACCGCCGGATCTTTGATGAGTAAACCCATGACTATCTATCCAGGCCCTTTTGGCCTCTCTCTCTCCCTCATATGAGCCTCCTCCATCCGCTAGTCATACAAACTATCCGAGGAAATCCATGTCCCGGTGAAGCATTGTGGTCCCAATCTTTGTCAAAATAGCCCGCCATGCCATGAACAAATCGGCTCACCCTCCCCTCTGATCAACCACTAACTCTCTAGGGCATACTTTGACAAGCGAGTGAAATCGAGAGCATACTCATGTACGTCATCCTCCCCGCTAAGAGATTCATGAATTTGATGCCTTCAAGCTCTCTCATATCTTGAGGGAAGAACCGATCTAGAAATGTCGCATGGAACTTTTCCTAAGTGATCGGCTCAAGCTCCTACGGCGGCCTTACTGTCTCTCCATTGCCGAAACAAGATATGTGCGACCCTTCAACTGATACGAGGCCAAGTTTGCACATTCAACCCCATTCACCCCCTCAAGGACTCGGGTGATCTTTACAATCTCATCAATGAACTCACGCGTCCGTCTACTTTTGACCCGAGGAATTCTGGGGGGTTCATCTTCAAGAAATCCCCACTGAGCTGTTGCTGCATTACTATTTTACAGGAACATGCGCAACCGCCTCGTTGATTGACCTCGAGTAGTCAAGGCCTCGCGCGAGCATCTAAATAGCCGCCCAAAACTTAGTGTGGTAACCGACTGCAAGTCAGTGTTCTAGATCGGGTACCGCCGGTCCCTATTTCTGTTGCCCTCCTCGTGCCTGTCTCCAACCATTCCTTCTACCATTTACTCTTTGGGGAGCCATGATTCCAGAATCGTGAATAAAGTATGAATTAGAAGGATAGGGAGACATTTCATCGCATGACATAGATCAAGAAAGAAAGGAACATTTCCTAAATGCTTTCCTTCATAGCCTTTTCTGTCATATGTGTGGCGTGTCTCACACCCATGAAAAAGACTCTACTTAACGCAGCTTTCAGACACTCTAGGACACTTCAAACCTATGGCTCTAATACCAAGTTTATCACGACCCGAATGTAGACCCGGATCATAACATGGGACAAAGAGCCCAGAGAGACTCCAAGTCGCCCCATGTCACAGAACATACATCTAACTCAATATCAACTGGAAGCAGATCACTTATAATAAATGATATAGTGGAAGCATAGACAAAACATAACATGGTAAGAAGAATGTACTACATATAACAGCTTGCGTACTACATATAGTCATAAAGCCTCTAATAACATATCCGATGGGTTGATGGGACAACATCCCCAACTAACCTCGACAAGTCTAAAAACTGAACATGCAAAGATAGTTGATATCAACTAGTCCTCGAGAATGAGGACTCACCAAAGAGCTGAATGCTAAACTCAAGATGGATTAATGACGATGCCGGATCTCAAGATCGGAGCCTCGTATCATAAAAATGATAACATAGTGGATGCCGCATGTGGAATGTACCGAGTGGGGCGTAAGGTAAGTAAAACGGACATTTCAAAATACATAAAATCTCATAGAGATCTTAAGAGTGGGACAACATGCTCGTGACATAAATATCATAATATAACATAAGGCTTAAGGTTTTCAAATCAATCGTATTCATTCAATATCATGTATAAGAGAAACGTTATTAAAACATCACTTGAACCAAAGTAACATAAACATAATAATGCAATAAGACATGCGGAACAATGGGAGGACTCATCATAAGCAACACCATCATGATAGAGCCTTAAATGATGCCCTAATTATCTCACTCAAGTGGGCAGAGTCGTCCCAGGCTTGCCAGGCAAGGGACGTGCAGTATGTGATATGATGAAAGAGGGGATCATTAACATTGTAATGTATCAATATAAACCTACGGTAGAATGTAGTTATGAGACACCGACGTAGTCCTTTGAATGTCGGGCTGCTCGGTGGTAGATACTGCTCCTAAAAACATGCACATTAGGCTCGTATGTAAATCAATAACATCATTCATTGAGTTTCATGGCCAAAGTAACATTATCATCATTGATCCTCATAATACATGATTAGCCAAGAATCAAGGGCCCTTTAGTAAGCCAACATCATAAATAGATAAACCATGAGATCCATATCATACGTTGTAAATCATTCTTGAACATGTAGGCATTTCCCAACACTTTAACATGCTTGAAAATACTCAATTCATTTGAAAACGTGATTGTAGACATGGGTAACTTGAAAACATGCATTTCATCATCAATAATTCATCATACATGAACACTCATTATAATTCTTGACCTTCATGAACTTTTCATAAATGGGCATTTTAATTTCAAAATCCCGAGACATAATTTTTTTATGAAAAACAATATAAAACTTGCCCATAATTCTTAATTCAATAGTAGTAACTCAATTAGATCAAGCCCATGTAGATAAATCAAGA
>JACEIK010016704.1:0-14832 GCA_018107945.1 Datura stramonium
TTTCTACCCGAACTATCAGGTGTTTACTTTTCCTACCTGAACTATCACTAAATATTTATCAAAACGCACTTTAACTATCAGTTGTTCACTTTGTCTATCTAAAATATCATCATCTTTCAGGTAGGAAAAATGAACAACTGATAGTTTAGGTGATTTACGATAAACATTTAGTGATAGTTCAGGTAGAAAACTCAAACACCTAATAGTTCAGGCATGAAATTTAAAAAATCGTGATACTTTGGATGTGTTCTTCATCCTTCGCTCTTAATGTTTATGGTTTGTTAGTAACCAAAGTTGTCAAACTAGAGTATTAAAAATATACACATGAATAAAATGAGCTAATATTTAATGAATTGCCTATTGAAGATTAAAAGAAATTTAATTAAAAATAGTATGTCATACTATTTGCCCAAAGGAGAACTATGGTATATATTGTAAAGATTAGTTATGGTTTGTTAGTAAATCAAAGTTGTCAAACTAGAGTATTAAAAATATACACATGAATAAAATGAGCTAATATTTAATGAATTGCCTATTGAAGATTAATAATTAAAAATAGTTGTCATGTCATTTGCCCAAAGGAGAACTACAGGTATATATTGTAAAAAGATTAGTTATCTTCCACTGTAATTTATCACCAAAATAAATTCATTATTTTCTTAATAGGTGATTTAAAAAGTTGTAATATTTTATGAGATCAACAACTATGTGCAATCCCTTCAATGCCCAAGTGAGATAATTTACTTAGGTTTTATTGATTTTAGGGTTTGAAAACTCACTTGAAAAGCTTAGTGTTCGAGTTTTCATTAACATATAACAAGCTTAGTTTTGTAAAATATAACAAACAAGGTATTTTTCTTTTAAGTATTTATCGTGATGTATGTCAAGAAACTTATACGTTATTACACTAGTAAAAAAATTACTATTTTTTCTGCATTAAAATTTCTCACCGAACAATATTAAGTAGTGATTTACCCGATATCACCGGAGAAAAGAAAAAAATAATAGTGTTTTCATTGTGGAAAAAAATGAAGTTTCCCACTAATTTAGTGAGAATCTTTTCCCATCATTCGTTTTCTCGCTGAATCGTCCAAGAAAATGAGTGGTAAAAAATCTCTATTTCTATGTTATATTATGCATGAATTTTTGTCTTCTTAGGTATAATTGTTCGTAGAATTTTACGATAACTTAAGATGATTAAATTTGAAGGATCATTGCATCATATTCTTCGGACCCTCATTTCTCTAGGAATACACTCGAGTAAGTGCTGTTATTTTTATCATTGTATCATATTCATTTAACATGATTTTTTATTACCTCGATTCTTTTATTTATTTAATTTCCAGTTTAAATTCTGTTTCACATGAGAAAAAAAAAAAAATAGTTTTGCCGTGTCAAGACTACAAATGTTTTTGTACATTATTGGTGAACCAGATGCACTGTGATCTTGAACGAGATTAAAGATCGAAAGTTAAACCTAAATATAAAAGCTAGAACATAGAAGTTCAAAAATATATAAAATATTGAAAGGTTAGAGAAAATATAAAATTATATCGAAAAATAAATTGATTCATAATCTATAATATCTACTCGATTGTCCCACAATTTCAATTAATTGATTCAGTAACTCTTGGATACGCTATATTAAACTAATAAGAGTTGTATCGTCTAACTTCATTTAAAAATGAAATTTGAATTTTTATAGAATTAAATTTAAAAATCATGTCTCATGCGAATATCAACCTACTAGCAATGAGTGAGAGCATGAAAACACTCTGATTCAAGGTGCCAATAAAACACTATCTGACTACACTCCTGACCTTCATTCGAGCTACTTACTTGAGTAGAGACGTTGCTAGGAAGAATAACTATCTCGAGGACCTCGCACCACGCTAGTCAAACTCTTCTTTCTAGTTGTATCTACCATGTTCTTTTTTGGATCAATATCGTTAGCCTATACGACTATAAACAAAAATCCGAATTATAAAACTACGACAATAATCAAACCCAAACGCCGCATGCCCCTATCTCCAAGTGTGTAATTCACGGATTCATAAATCGATTAAATTTGAAATCTATATATATAACTAGTAATATATTTAATATATTTGAAACCGAAAAAAATTTATTTAGATGATCGTGAAAGCGCGGGAAAAATTTACTAATTTAGTCTCATATGTATATACAGAGAGAGAGATATACATTTATGAATCTTTCTTAGTTTTAACGAAACCACCCGACACCACCTCTCGTTTCCTTACCATCTTTCTTTAAGTGTCTCGAATTCACTTTTGGCATTTCACAAAACCCTTATACTTCACTTCGCCATGGTCGACGCCGTCTCCAACCGCATCACCACCGCCTACGTATACCACTGCTAACAACAACAAGCGAAAGCTGATCAAGGTTTCCATCTCAACTCCTCAACCACTTCTTCATCCCGTAGAACGTGAGCTAAATGGCCCTTTACCTCCAACTCCACCAGCTTCTTCTGCTCGCTCATTTCCAGAGGCAAACCCTAGCATTCAAGCTCATTCTACGGATTCGGTGGGAATTCATCCACGATAAAATCCGAAGTCGATAACTGTGTATACGAAGAAGACCAACGACAAATTTACAGGGAAAAAAGCTCCTAAGAACAAAACATTGGAATTCTGTGACGTCCAAGACGACACGACTATGTAGCCTACCGCCGAATGCTGCATCACGTATCATCCTAAGCACTGCAGCTCATTGATGACTTACTCTCACTCATCTTCATATATTGAAAAGCAATTATCCATCACCTATTTCCAGACGCGCATCATATCATAAGGTTGTTTCAACGGCCGTGATAACTCCGAAGGATAATATTGAAAAAGCTTCAACACTTCCGTATATTCATCTCTCATGCGCTTCCCGCAGCCTCTAGTAAAGCTTTTTATATATCTCCGCATAAAACTCCCAGTTTTACTGCTTACATCCCATTTGGACATTCGTCCATTTATTGAAGAGTGACTGCCTAAGCACACATATAGTGAATGTGCTCGAATGGTGCTAGAGTTTGCAAGCTTACCGAGAGGGGTTTCAGAATAATTATAATTATTTGTATAATTTTTGTCCGAGTAATATAGGGGCTATGGTAGAGGCCATTGGGATCTCGAGGTGCAAGGTTACTAAGGAAATTATTAGCATTGAAAGAGTGTCTTTTCATGGTAATGCGAAGTACTAGTAGCCGAGTTATCTCATGAATTAGAATTGAGTATAGAATCAATTCTGTGGGGTTAATGCTGAGCACTTTGCATGATTTACGATATATATGTTTTTGTGAAGAAATTCTTGCAACCACCTTTTGGCTTTCCAATCAGCTTGCCATCGATGAAGAATGGCACCGGTGAAGTAATGCATGACAGAGAGTATATTGAAGTTTTGCATTGTATTTTATCTGATGTGCATCTTATTTTATATGGTTTGGTAGAGAAAATGGATTTGTGTTTAAGGAAATTGGAAGACCATTTGGGGTTGAAAGAGAAAGGGAATGGCATGCCTATTGTATCCGGTGGTCTCAAAGATCTTGTAATGTCAAGGAGCAAATAGTTATTGCAAAACTATTTAACAAATGGAGGTCTTCCTCAAGTGTAAGATAAGGCAGAAAGGTTTCTATGCTTTTGATTGTGACATTTGCAAAAAACATTCGACGATCGTCTCAGGATTATTGAACACAAGGAGGTAACCAATTTGAGGTGAGGAGACATTTCACAATGATGATGCTTGGAGAAGTTAGACATGGAGATCAGCAGCGCCAAATGAGATGCCTGGCTGACAGTCCTTGCTATTGGAAGAATCATTTGAATACATTGGACATGGGGATCCCGCATTGCTGCGAGGCGATCTATTTATGGGATTCAAACATGAAGAAGATACCGGGCCTGGTGTTGAGGAGTGGTTTCTCTTGCATGTCGAGGATCTTCAATCCTCAAAATACCTCTTTGTTGCTTACCCAAATGACCGTAGAAGGTTTCTCCAAACTGTTGTTTTTATTTCCTTTATGCACATATTTATGTGACCCTTTTGCTTCTCACTTCAACTCATAAGTCTCCAGGCTGCACTTGATCCGGAAACAACATCTTACTTTTTACTTCATCTAAACGAAGAAAGGCCGCATTAATATTACTTGGATTGTGCCGCATATGCAAGATTTCCGAGTCACATTACCATTTTTTGAAACTTTATTTATAAGATAATTGTTAGTCGTTTGAGACAATCATATTATAATTACATTCACCTATGATTTGTATTGCATCTAAGTTGGAACCATTGCACCTGAGTATTTCGTTTCTCTGACAGGGGATGATTGCATTTTGGCTCTACGCACAAAATGCAAATAGGAATTGTGTCTCACCGGGTATTCTTTTTGCAACCGGATGGTGAGGAAATTTCAATCGAAGACGTTAGGGACACAAATATCCCTACTTGTACAAAAGAGAGGCCGTAGCGTATCCGGAGATGGATCCACGTGGATCAAGATGCACTAAGCTTGACATTTTTTCTGCGATGTTAAAGAGTTGGCGCGAGGAAAGTGGTGTGAACTTTTGTCCCGTGAAAGATATTGCCGTGGAATGTGCAAAAATAGGAAGAAGTATATTGATCTCCTTATTCAATATCGACTTGTCACATCAATTGCACAGCGTAGCCCATTTTTCTCAAGGTTTTTGCTGATATAACTACTCCTAAGTGTCCAAGCTTTTGTTTCGGAGTTTAGATCTTGAAGATCTTGACAAGATGTCAAGGGGAGTGGAAGTGATATTTCTATCGAAGACCTGGGAAAGACGCATGCATTACAATGGCTACGTAAAATGATCCTCAACAATTCGGGTTCCGAAGGTACATGAAGTCATAAAGTATCCGAATATTGTAAGGACAAATTAAAGCTCATGTGTTAGGAGATCTAATTTCATACCAAAATATTTGTTTTCTTCCTCGTAGCGATAGTGGAGCATATGTTCATAAGGCAGAAGAATGCTCCTTTTCTTGGACTTCAATAAGGTATCTACCTCTAGAGGCTTGACGGTTTTATCTTCTTGTGACTTTCCATCTACTGCACTCGAGTCTGTGAGCATTTGCCTTCTGCACAAACATGCTTCTTCCGCATGCGATTGCCTTCTTTTATCAGCTTCATGACTGTGATGGAAAATTCACTCGCCTTTATCACCCAAGAGCATGTCGGTTGCAACTTCTTCGTATCTTGTGAAATTGCCAATTTTAGGATTGAACTTGGACATAGTCACCTTATATATGTTGTAACATAGGATCATACTTTTTCAACTCAATGCATCATAGACTCGACGAGTCTATGACAAGTTACAGAAGTCAGAATTGAACTTCATTTTTACTTTGCCCTTTGTTATTGTAGAACATAGAGGTATACAAAGCTATGAATGAAAAAGAGAAGTTCCAGCTTTCATTTTTTGTGTGTGTATTTGCATGGTTGAAGATTTGTGCCTTTTTTTTAAATCAACGCATTTGAAGAGGTATAGCATCTATCTATTCATAAACAAATAAGGTTAGAAAATCTAATCCTTTTTCTAACAAATAAGTGTGTATGAACTTTTTATGGGTATTGGATATTCTTTTTCATAATAAATACTATTTTCACTTCATTTTGTCTTCAAATATATTTTGGTTTTAGTTTTGCTTTCAATCTAATGTATTGTAAGATACTCTATTTAATGGGTCAAGTACATAGTTATTTTTTAGATACTTATAACTTATAAGATACCCTTCATTGGGTAACCTTTTATTTTTAAGAGGTAAATTCTAAATACAAACTTTTAAAATTTTAATTAACTTGTTTTACTACATTGCAAAGACAATATTTGGAATGCGAAAGCTGAGATATATGCCTTTAGTAATAGTATAGATGAGGTTAATGATATGCATTATAAGATGATAGTGTGTTTAACTACTTATTGTATGACCTATTTTGTTATCAAACGCTTACCTCGTGAAATAGTTAAGAGCTTTATTCAAGCTTGCTCCTTGTTACGAGTCAGTGAAAAGGTGGTTTTTGTTGCTTATATAATTTTATTACCCTATTCTAGACGGATAAGTGGGCGTAAAGTGAACCGGGAACAAACAGGAGACAAATGGGAGGAGAAATTTCTTTGGTGGCATTTTGGTTCACTAAGTAAGGTGGAGACTTGGCATGCATCACCCAAAGAGCCGAAAGTAGGTCCTATCTTGTTTTTCCTATAAACCACTTGGATTTATTACATTTTTGGTTTACACATTTCTAACATTTCTAACAAATAAGTGTTAGGCATTTTGGCTAAAAACCATTTAGTACACATTGTGTGGTTCGAATTATGTAATTAATTTTTTCACTTCGACTATTCTATTAAAGTAATTACTACTTACTAACTGCATTTCATCCACCAAAGTAATTTGTCACCTTGCTCGTATCGTGGCATCGAGTTTCTTTGATTCACCGTATAATAATACTAATTAGTCTCGTTTGCCTAAATTTTCAAAATTATTTTATTTTGATTAGTGCTTTTTCTAAAAATGTTTTTCAAAAAAGTACTTTTAGTGAAAAACAATTCGTGTTTAACTCATGAATTTTAAAAAGAGAAATTTATGTAAATGACATTTTCTTTTTATTGAAAATAGGCCCTTATAGCTACATTTTTATTAATTACGATTTATAGCCATGTATTCATTGTAAAAGTTAGGATATTTGTATTTGGATACAACACTTTAATTAATGTGTTAGTGAAATATGAAATACTATCTTTTAAAATGACAAATTACCAAAAACTAATTTCCGCATCTCTCCTCCCTCCTCCTTCTCTTCTTTCTCCCTCTATCTCCACCCTCCCCTTGCCCCTCTTCTCTTTTTTTTTTTTTGGCTCTCTCTCTCTCCTCTTGTATATTATATTTTCATCTTTCTATGTGTTTGTATTTTTCTAATCTTCTATATTTTTGGAGATATTAGACAACCGTATTTATTATATTCATACATGCATTTAGGTTGTATCCTCTATCTCTGCATGTTGTATTTCCACTCTCTTGTATTTGTATATTTTTTGAGATATCAAAGATCGTATTTGTTGTATTAATATGTGCATTTAGGTTGTTTCATTCTCTCTAATTTAACTTGTATTCATTCGCTCTTGTATCGATTGTAAAAATTTAATTATCGTTTATGCTAAAAATAGTAATTTTTCCATCAAACATTTTTTAAAAAAGTACTTTTGAGAAAATACACTTTGAAACACCGAACAAACACAAATGTTTTTCACCAAAAGTATTTTTCAAGGAGCATTTTTTTAAAATTACCGATGTAAATTAAGTCTAATTGAGAAAGTTATTTAAAATTTATCTATTTATTTATTACTTTCGACATCTATGTCTTATTTCAATATTTTATAGTTTTCATGTGTTTTAATTATGAACACAATACGTGACAAGTATGTTTTATATGATAACTTAAGATGATAGATTTTCTATAGAAATTGTATTTAATATGTTTTTCCAAACTACTTCTTCAAAATTATATTATACTAGACTTCTTCTTCAATTTCTTTACTGCCTTATTTAATTTTTATGATTAAAATTCACATATAGTTAGTTAATTTTTTATATTATTTAAAAAATTTATGATTTAATAATACACTGCATGCTAGTTCAACAAGTGTCCACAATTTCTTAGCTATGTCAAAAATGAATTTAAATAATTCTAAAAAATTAACCAGATTTGTATTTGAACAATCATATTTACTATCTAATTCATTAAGTGTTACAATTTCTAGATTTTGACCAAATGAATTTAATTAGTTCTCACAAAATTAGTCAAATATCATCCAATTTGAATAATCAAATTCACTATAAATTAATATTTCCACATTAAATTGTGATTGAGGTAGTAACATATATCCAATCTGACTTCAATTGCTCTTAACATTGAAGCTTTTTTTTTTTTTTTTTTTTGGGGATGTGAAAAGCTCCATGAATACCTCTCTTTAAGGGAAAAAAATGCATAAGCATCCCTTGAGTTAGTATCTGAAGTTAAAGAAATATACTTTATTTTTACAAGGGTTCTATTATTCCCCTATATTTTTTAAAAATAGAATTTTATCACCTTAAGTGCTAACATGGCAGATCAAATTTGGTGGTATAGTGAAATGCACACATTGTCATGTGTAATTTCACAATCTTTAAGATATATTTATCTTCTTCTTTTGTTTTCTTTTTTTATTTTCAAAATATAATATATTCAACCTAATCGAAATGTTAATATAAGGAAGAGGTTTATAAGATGCAAAATAAAAATTTATAGATTCTTATATTTAAAATGTCATTTTTAATGAGACTCAAGTGCTAAATTGATTATAGATCCTTGGTTGTTGTTGAGATCCGAAAATGGAGAAAGGTTTTGAATCCACCATTGTTGAATCTTGAAAAAGTTTAAAGAATAAAAAAAATTATCAAAAATTGCAATATTGACCACATTGATTATCGAGGTTGATAATGATGTTGTTGTGATGTTATGATTGAAATTTGAGCCTGATTATAATTTACGAGTTTTGGCACTAAATGGGTGATAAAACGCGACAAAGAGTTGTGTTTGGATGAAGAGCTCTTGAGATGAGCTTTAGACTAACATGTGGCAAATTTCATATTGCTTGGAGCCTTTATTTTAAAGGTTCTTGCACACTTGAGAGAGGTGTTCTCACATCTAACCTTACCAAAACATAAGAATGCAAAAAATAAGAAAAATATTTAGGAGGGTAATAGAACCCCGTAAAATAAAATATATTCCCGAAATTTCGATCATGGATTGGGGAGCTACTTATGCCTTTCCCATCTTTTAAACTTGTTCACCTATCGAATTTAACAAACACGTTGATACTTCTGATAGAGTTATTTATTTATGAATTTGAAAAGGGTCACTTGGTGATTAACATAAAAAGTAAGTTATAGAAAATGTAAAGATATAGAAAAATAATAATATCTACCTCTACGTTAAAGGCGCAATCCATCCTATCAACCTCAAGTAGAAAATGTCGATTTTACGAATCAATGAGGAAATGCGTATAATCAAAAGAAATGACATATTTTATATATAGTTAACTATCTATCTAATAGACGGAAATGAGAACACACGAAAAAGCAAATTTAAATTATCTAATTTAAATAATTTATTACATGAGATGGCCGGTTGAAATGTGGCGAATTCAAGTGTCTAAATAAAATATCATGACAAGTTTAATAGTCCGGTTATATATAAAGCCAATAAATACATATCCATTCACACATACACACACAAACATATGTTTGTCATGGTTGTATCTGTGTACGTGTTGAAATTTTAGAGCATTTTAATATTTTTTAAAATTTTTATTTTTTATATTCATGGTGATTTAATGTGACATTTACTATTCCAAAACCTCTATTTCATTATTCTCTAATTATTCTAAATTTTCATTATGCCTTGTAAACTTATATAACCTATGTAACCTCTAAGACATAATTTTTCCATTACTTACCCACATTCTTCCAATCATTATAAGGATCACCTATATAAAAGTGGTAGTCTTGTCTTGTGTTGAAGTAGAAGAAAAATATAGAGTGGAAAAAGTGAGTAGAAAAGAGAGTTTTATTTAGCTAAAGGAAGGTGTTCTTTTTTGGTGGAGTTTTTGAACTCAAACTCTTGTCCAGAGTTTGTTGAGTCATATAGTGTTGCTGGGCCGTTGTATCCTGGAGGAGACAAGTCGAGAAGATTACTGACCGGTAAAGTTTTGTCATAAAGGGGCTTGTATCTCTTTAAAAGAGCAAGATATCCAGCCACCCGAATATATTTATTTTCTTCATTTTTGTTTACAATTGTAATTTAATGTACCAAACATCTTATATAGATTCATGGCTACAATTGAAAATTTTGCGGATGTCAAGATGGGAGATCTTAATAAGCCATTTCGGTTCAATGGTACTTATTTCAAAAGATGAAAGGGTAAAATACTTTTCTACTTAAGTCTTCTCAATGTCTCTGAGTGTGTTAACTGAGAACAATTCAAATAATGTAGACAACTCTTCCATGAATGATGATGAACAAATTTCTCTTCAAGAGAAAATTGAAAAGTATGATGATGATTCCCACAAAATGCCTGTGATATCTTCTTAAATGTCTATCTGACAATTTTTATGATTATTATGATAGAACTTACTCTAGTGCAAAGAAAATTTGAAAAGCATTGCAGAGTAAGCATGATACCAAGGAGGCCGAGCGAAAAATATGTTGCTAGCAAAATTTTTTTCATTTCCAAATGGTGGACAACAAATCGCAGTAGACCAAACTCAAGACTTTATAATGGGTGTTGGAGAGCCTGTGTCCGAGGAGATAAAAATTAGAGATAACCTTATTGTTTGTGGCATAATAGATAAACTTCACCTTTCTTGAATGAGTTTCAAAAACTATATGCGCCACAAATAAAAGAGAACCTCACTTGAGACGTTGATAATGCAAATCCGCATGAAAGAGGAGGCAAGGGGCCAATATGCACTTTTACAATCAGAAGAGAGCACCTCACATTGAAGGTAAATTTAATTACTTCAAATAATATTTCTCCCAATACTCAATAAATACAACTTTAAAGCCTAATAAGAAAAAAAAATTCAAGAAAAATAATGGTAATAATCACAAAAATCAACAAGGACAAGATAGAGGACCATGCTTTGTCTGTGGCATGAGTGGGTGCTATTGCTCGATTTCATAATTTTGAAAATGTGGTCCTACTCTTCGTGCAAACATTAAGCCATTTATGGCAAGATAAATGTGCATAAACATGGTTTAAAATGTTGATGGATGGTGGGCTGATTTCCGTGCAAACCGTCATGTCCGCTATGACAAAGACTGGTTCAAAATATATACCTCTTCCGAGGAGCCCAAACCATCATTCTTGGGGATTCTCTACACCACTCAAGTGCTTGAAAGTGTTGTTTTCGAGTTGAGATTCACCGAAGGATATTAACATTGAAAGATGTACTTTTTATTCTATGAGGAAAACTTGATGTCTAGTTTTCTTATTATAAAATAGGTTTCAAACAAATTATTGAGTCTGTTCAATATGTAATAGTGAAAGAGGGTATTTTTGTGGTGCGTATGCTTAGATAGTATGTTCAAGTTGAATGTTAAAATGAATAAAGTTTCTACTTACATGCACTCTTCTACTAATTTTTGGCATACTCGTTTGTGTCATATCAATGATCGTTATGTAGAAATTCAAGTGAGTAGTTGAATTAATCATCACGGTTAAAAAGAATTTTGAAAAGTGTGAAGCTTGTAGTAAAGCTAAAATCATTAAAAGACCTCACTTTCTCAAGTTGAAAGAACAACTCATTTATTAGAATTAGTTCACACCGATATTTGTGAACTTGGAGAGGAATTTTAACTCGTGGAGGAAATAGATATTTTATCACTTTTTTGTTGATGATTTCTCAAAGTATACAATGTTTACTTGATGAAAAATAAAAGTGATGCTTTTAAAAATTTTAAAATTTATCTCCGTGGGGTTGAATATCACTAAGGTAGTAACAAAAAGAATTAGAAGTGATAGAGACTGTGAATATGAGTCTAATGAGTTTAATTCTTTTGTTAGATCATTGGGAATAATTCTTGAAACTACTCCACCTTATTCTCCTGCATCTAATGTGTAGCATAAAGAAAAAATAGAACTTTAGTTGAGTTGACTAATGTCATGCTTATTGCGTCAAGTGCACTCTAAATTTTAAGTGGGTGAAGCTATTTTGACTATTGCTATGTATTAAATCGAGTGCCCTATGAAAGGACACAAAATTAACACCACCACTTGAGTTATGGAAATGTCACAAGCCAAATTTGGGATATTTGAGAGTTTGGGGTTGTCTAACCTATGTGAGGCTAGTGGATCCCAAAATTACTAAATTGGGTAAAAGTTACTTATGCTTTTCTTGGTTATGCTTCAAATAGTACAACCTTGGAAAAGGTCCCTGCATTTTCTTCCATTTCTGGGTGCCTCTGATTGCAGGCTATTTTATACCATGCTACTCTTGGAACAGGTCCCCGCATTTTCCATACATCTTCCTAATTGAAAAGGTTCCAAGTTGTTGCATCTCTTCATAAGCAAAGCCGCCTTCTTCCAAATAAACTTTGACTCTAAATATTCTTCGTATCATCCACAATGCACTAACTTGGTTAATCTCCCAAACAGATTTGGTCTTTATATAATAGGTGTGCACCCACTTATCCACATTGGTTCCTTCTTCCCGCATATATTCCATAAATAATTACAAATAGCGCTTTATCTCCAAAGCTCGATGTCAAGCATGCTGCACTTCCACCAACGGGTGAACATACTCTTTCCCAAGAAAGTAAGGCTTTTTTGACACTTCGTTTGTGCCGCTCCATAGAAATCTCCTACATATAGTGATTATAAATTTAACAATTTTCTTTGGTAGAATAAACACTTGTGCCCAATAAGTCTAGATTGTAACATCACACTCTTCAACAATTGTGCTCGCCAAACATATGACAAGAATTTCTAGCTTGTCCAAGAGGTGATCTTGCCAACATTTTTTCAATTAGGGGTTCACATTGAATAATAATAATCTCTTTTGAACTTAGTGGTACTCCGAGATATCAAAAGGGAAGCTCACCTTAGTATACCCAAAGATATCCAAAAGATTTATCGTCAGACTACCACATTAATACTCACCCCATGTACATAGAGCTCTTGAGAGGATTTTCTATCAACCCAAGCCTCGTGAGAACAACCGAAACCTATTTGGATCAAAGCCAATGATTGAACATCTCTTTGCAAAATGTAAGAAGATCATTCCTAAACACCAGCTTGAATCCAAGTTAAGTTTCGTACATCTAGATGGTGTCTCAAGCTAGTTCCATCTTGAGATTTTGCTTCAACCTCGCTCAAGTACTCCATAGAAATCACAAATAGGAAAGTTCACAATGGGTTTGTCACGCCCGCCTTGGGGGTATGACTGCACCGGTACCCCATTAGGACCCTTAACCGTTAGACCCCTCGAGCCTAAGCACATCTCGGTGCTCCGGTCAGTTTCTAACTCGATTCATGGAATCAACTGCTATATAACGGCTGTAAATAAAGCCTGGCCCCGATCGTCTATAGCCATCCGTCTGTAATATCGCCCTAACCAAAGGTCACATTTATATATAGGAAACCTGCGCGCCGACAAGGCCACCATGCTGTCTTAGTTATCTCTAACTCAATATAATGAATATCGAACATCTACGTGACTCTGAAAGGTCACCACTACTATTTGAATACGCCCACATGGCCAACACAATCAACAACACTAAACAAACCTAAACATACGCACAAATTTCACACGACCGGCACAACTAAACTGGTCAGGAGATATATATACACACCCGTGTGCTTCCTATGAATACTAATAAGATGGTCGGGACAAGGGACCCGACCTACCCGTACTATACAACAAAAGAAATGAACTACACTTCGAATATCAAGCTCCGAATGACACGAGCTGATGACTCTATGAGTTGGCCGGAATCACGAGGATCGACTGGGTTCATGAAAAGTACCTCGCAGTAAGTAATGCAAATAAATTTAAACGTGCGTCAACATTCCCGGTACCGAGTATGCAAAGAAAACCGAACATATCGGGAATATAAACAATATAACTAGAAACTCGAATAGTAGGAAATATCTCGAACTGTCTCAACTGATAGAATTGACCTCAAGCTTTTCTGCATTTAAAGTGCGTAGGCATACCCGTCGACGTGCGATCTTCTGTCTATTAGCTAATAAATAACATATATATACACATATATATAACAAGTAAGGACCAATACCAGCCCCCATAAGCCAGAAGGTGCCAACCAACAAACAATCTAATACCTACCCGTCAAAACCTTCCAAAAGTAAGTCACTCCACTCGCCTAGTAACTACGAGCACCTCTATTAGCCCCCTTGGGTCTCCCGCCTCGGGGCTATGGCCTATGATATAAATAATCGTGTCCGAGTCCGCAGGACTCCTATATCTATAAACGTAAAACTGTAATTGTGTTTGCATTCGTAACTATTCCCGGCGGTCGCACAACAGGTAAACCGCACCGCTATGCTGATCAGCTCGATATGGGGAATGCTCCATCCCATCTTCACCCATCATGACGCATGCCACTTTGGAGTGATGCATCCCCACCCCTTTTCACGGCCGACAAGCACAACCCAGGGCGCGCAGGACGCCAAAGGGTGCCTCATACCCACAAACAAGTCTCAACAATCAATAATCACATATAGCAAGCATGTTTGTCCAAATACTATCCGTATTCATTTCTCTACCTTAACTTTCGTGCTATACCGATTCTGCTACCGAATTATATTGTATCTGGATATCATCTCGACCGTTCGGCTATACTGTGATTCGGGTGATATTATCCGACCGTCTGACTATATCAGATTCGGGATATTCCGACTGCTCGATATTGCTACTAACTTTTATTCCGAACATATATATCATAATATTATAAACATGCTTGCTAAATTCAAAAACACGCTTGCTAAACTCATACTAGACTCAATTCTTGACTTCTGAATTCTTTCTTCTATATTTCACACTATCTCTGTACTGAATTACTAACTTTCCAAAGGAATTAGCTTTACATACCTTCGCTTTGGATTTTCCGACTAACGGACGAACCTCGGTCAATACTTCTTCTATTTCTCCCAACTGCATTCATATATATATCAATTAGAACTAAATACACTAATATTCTGGAAGAAAACATCACTTTCGATATATATATATAGCCCAAAC
>JACEIK010016705.1:0-14815 GCA_018107945.1 Datura stramonium
ACTTAACATGAAGTGAATGGATATTAGGGAGGAAACTGATACCTCAAGCTGAAATTGAGCAAGGAGGGAATAAATGCAGGCATTTAGCCATCATATCTGCTTTGGCTTCCCACGTGGCTCACTCAACATGCTCATTCCTCCACAAAATCATTACTGAAGCTACTTCTTTGTTTCTTAACTTTTGAACCTGACGATCAAGTTTTTCCACCGGAACCTCCCCATAGCTAAGACTATCCTTCACACCCACGCACTCCACTGGGATAACCAAAGCTGAATCACCCGTCCATTTCTTCAAAAGAGACACATGAAACAATGGATGCAATGGAGCAAAATCTGGTGGCAACTCCAACTCATACGCTATCTTGCCAACCCGTCTTACAATCTGGTACGGGCCAATATAACGGGGATTGAATTTCCCTTTCTTTTTAAACCTCATCACTCCCTTCATGGGAGATACCTTTAGAAACACCCAATCATCAGCTTCAAACTCAAGTTCTCTCCTCCTCACATCCGCATAGGACTTTTGACGACTCTAAGCTATTTTCAACCTTTCCATTATAAGCTAAACTTTCTCTAAAACCTCATGAATGGAATATGGTCCTATCAATGCATCTTCACCGACTTAGAACCAACCAATAGGTGTTATACATCTCCGCCCATAAAGAGACTCAAACGGAGCCATCTGAATGTTGGAATGGTAACTGTTGTTATATGAAAACTCAATGAGAGGTAAATGGGCATCCCAACTTGTTACACCCCGTGAAATGATAACGATTAGTAGGTGTACGCATGGGTTGTGACGAGTAAAGAGAGCTTGACAAGTGTGGGAAAAGCCTAGAAAGTAGGGTTGTTATACCCTAGAAGCCCTAAGATCAGACCTAGGAGTTTAAATGGATGATGAGTTTTAAGAGGGTAAGTTCATTTTAGGCCATTCTTACTCATGCATGCAAAGTTAGAGAACTAGAGAGGTGATCAAGTTCATTTTCCTTCAAGTTTTCTTCAATTCATCATTGGGCAATCAGGGAGTGGTAAAATCAACTCTTCCCCGGGTTTTTTATATAGGGTTATGAATGGGTGAATTCGTTCACACCCATGTCCAATCCCTCTCTAATTCATGAAAATATATGACTTGATTCTATGGGGTTTTAACCCAATGCATGAGTTCTTTAATTCAATGTCATGGGTATGATCTATGTATGTTTTAATTGATGAATTATGATTCATGGTTAAGTTTTATCATGTTTTGTATTACTAATCATGTTTACTAGTTTTCCAAATTATGATGCCCAATTATGAAAGCTTATGAGAAGATGAGATTTATGAAGTATGTTCATGTAAGATGGATTTTGATGAGAAAAACATTTTTCCAATATACCCATGTTATGTTCATGTTTTAAAGATGAATTAAGTTAATTTCAAGCATGTTAATGTATTGGAAAATCCCATATGTTCAAGTATGATTTATGATTCATGTTAAATTAGCTTACCACATGGTTTGGAGTCTAGACTCCCAATTTTACTCAGCTTGTGGTATGGTTTGAGACAAGGCTCGTAATGTATGATTCAAATTTATATGTATTCATGATTATTCATCTTCGTCAATAGACGATGGTTAGCTTCGTAGAAAAATGATGGAGAGCATATACATTTTTTGGGAGTAGTGTCTAGCACCGAGTAGGCTAAGGGTCAGTCAGCCCTATGTCTCATAACTACACGCCACTATAGGTATGATCAAATTATATTGGGACCTCCTATGTGAGATATCCCTTGCCGCAAGGGGCCTTTATCTTGATATCAATATCATTGTATCTTCCTCAGCCCTGGAAAGGCATTGGATGGGTTTACCCACTTGAGTGTGATAGTTGGGACCATGTAAGCTCTATCATGGTATGTCGGTTATATGACGAGTCTCTCATTTTTCCGCATCATTTAAGTTATGCATGTTTATCACTCATGATATATATATATATATGTTCAAAAGAAGGTTTGACCCAAAGGTTCAGTTTACTTATGACTATCAGATTTCAGCTTTTGGTCAATTGATTCAGTTATGATGTTATGTTATGTTCAGATCATGATTTCAGAATATAGCATGCAAGCCCTACTCTCAGATTCTTATCTTGTTGGCGTTTTTTATCATGCATGTTTTAATTGATTTCTCTTATTTAAGCGATTTTATTTACCTTTCATACTCGGTATATTCCACGTACTAATGTCATTCTATGTTGTATCATTTCATTATACAGGCTCCGATCTTTACAATCAACCCCATCACTAGACAGCTTTCGTAGTAGCATCAGTCTCTGTTGGTGAGTCCTCATCTATTGAGGGCCCCTCTTTATTTAAGTTATGATTGAGTATTTTCAGTTCTCAGCTTTAGAGAGTTAGTTTGGGTCTTGTCCCATCAACTCATCAGACTTAGAGGCCTTTCAAACAATAGAATGTAATCAGCTTTAGATTCATGTGTATTTATGATATTATGCTTATTTCGGACATCCTCTAAGTTTATCATGTTGATCTACCATTTTTATGATTGAGTTAGATGTTATATTCATGCCATGGATCGACTTGGAGTCCCTTGGGGTTCCTTGTCCCTGCCTATGTTCGGGTCGTGACAAGGGTCGGGCGAGGCCAGGCCGCGAGGGGCCAGTGTGACGCGCCACCCTGCCAGAGCTTTGGGCAGTGGGACGTTCCAGGAGGGCCAGCACCATGGGAGTCATGGTGCAGCACCCTCCCTGGCACGTTGGCTAGCGTGAGGCACACCCGGCCACAGCCCTACACTTATATATATACTTCCCTTGTTTAAAATTATTTGTAAAGTGACATATGGCCAAGAACAGAGAGAATACGTAAATCTCGCTCATTTTTTATCAAATTATTCTATCAAACGTTGTAGAAATGCAAATTAACTTTGGGTAACAAGTCCTAGGCTCGAAAATTTGCTCTTCATACCAAAACCCCGCTGAGTAAAGGTCGTCATTGCTACAAATTGGATCCTAAATAGCCACAAGCATAGGTAAGCATTTCCCCCTTCTAAACTCTCAAGAACTGGCAGGTTCTCAGCAGAGTTAATCAAAGTTGAAGTTATAGTTAATTCTGTCAAAAGATATTGTTAATTGTCGAATATTAGTATTGAAATAGCCTCGTGTTCTCAGCATGAGGGCTGCAAATTGGTGAAATTACTGACTTCAGGTTGGAAGTGTTCGAGCACCCAGAAATCATCGAATAATGTGTGTTAAGTCTATCCTTTTCGACAAGTTACGTTCGTAGTAAAGTTAGTACGACTTGTTTATCTATAGTACCCTAGAGTAAACCTATTGTGGTCAGCAGCTACAAATAGAATTGAGATGACACTGATAACATAGTAATCCTTGTCAGAGTTAACCCTAGCTACATTGATTTTTGCTTAAGACATTTGGGTTGTTAGATGTTGTTTCCTAAAGGGCCATGCTTGTAGGGGATGTATGATGTCCGAAAGAACCAGATTGAGGCCATGAGGGCTGTATTGAGTTACACCAGATTGAGGCTGTGAGGTCCGTATTGAGTTACACAAGATGGAGGTAGTGAGGGTCGTATTAAGTCTAGTTACCTCCAGAGCTTACATTATGACCCTCAGATAAGCGAAGGCTCGGGGTCCAATTACAAGAGCCTAGATGGCTTAGACACAAACACAGCTACAAGAGCCTATCAGGCTCAGATATAGCTTCAGAGGACGAGTATCCCTGAGTTATAGTACGTTTATGAACCTTTAGCAGCCAGGTAGGAGGAGTATGCATTGTTTGTACTTGTCGGGGCTTATGGGGGCCTAGGTAATTTTTCTGTGTTGTTTGTACCTTCCAGGCTTATGGGGGCCTGGTTAGGTTCTTGTTTGTATATATATACATGTTAATTAGATACTTCATATTGTGAGATTACTCAGGTTAAATTCTTATCCCCCTTCCTAATTACTTCAGCTTATTCAGCTTTCATTTAAGCTATTACTTTACTTCCTTACATATTCGGTACATATTGTACTGACGCCCATCCTTGTGGCACTGCATTACTTCCCTGCAAGTGCGGATAGATGCAATTTAGGGCCATCTTAGTCATAAGCCAGAGACAGTAGTCCAGTCAGCTCCTTTCCTCCGGGTTTGATAGTTAGAGAAGGTTTGTTCTTTTGTTGTACAGTTTATGGGTAGGTCGGGGCTCTATCCCGACCATTATTCCACTCTTAGAGGCTTGCAGACTATAGATTATTAGCGTTTGGTTTTGTTGTTGGTTGTGTGGGGCCCATGTATGTTTTATTTCACGTGATGGTCGTGTGTGGCCTACATTAGCTATCAGTTAGTAGCCTTGTCGGCTATAGCATAGTTATGGTTGCCTGTTGTCTTGACGTGGGTATCTTGATTACTCAAACTTTACCAAAATACATCTATGGGTTTCCTCCCATGCATCGCCTAATTTAACATCGCGTCATAATGCAAGCCTATGGGTTACTCAGACTTCACCCAGAGCCCAAAGATCCACCAACTTAATTTCGTCGCTCTTTCCCAAATATGCTTTCACTCATTGACCATTCACTTTAAATTGCTTGTCTTCATGGTTTTCCAATTCAATTGCCCCATAGGAGAATACTTGAACCACTTGAAATGGTCCCAACCATTTGGACTTCAACTTGCCAGGAAACAAGTGAAGCCTAGAATTGAATAATAGCACCATATCACTCGGGCTGAACTCTTTCTTCTCGATCTTCCGGTTAAGTTGGATTTCCATCCTCAATTTATACATTTCAGAACTTTCATAGTCTTTCCAATGAAATTCATCTAGATCATTCAACTAATCAAGCTTCAAGTTCGCAGCTTCACTTCAGTTCAAATTCCGCTTCTTGAGTGCCCACATAGCTTTGTGCTCAAGTTCGACCGAAAGATGACATGCTTTCCCATATACAAGCTGATACAGATAAATACCTATAGGAGTCTTGAATTCGGTCTGATAAGCCCACAAAGCATCATCCAGCTTCCTAGACCAATCTGTCCGGTTAGCATTCACATTCTTTGCTAAGATAGTCTTTATCTCCTGGTTGGAGACTTCAACTTGCCCACTGGATTGTGGATGATAGGGTGCTGCCACCCTCTGTTTACCCCATATATCTCCAGTAAAGTCCAAAACACCCGATTGTATAAGTGTGAACCCCCATTACTAATGATGGCTTTGGGAGTCCTAAATCTGGCAAAAATATTATGTTTCAAGAACGCTATGACACTCTTACCTTCATTGTTTGAAAGCGAAATTGCCTCCACCAATTTCGAAACATAGTCCATAGCTAAAAGCATGTACTTCATCCCGTTTGTGCTCACAAATGGGCTCATGAAATCAATGCCCCATACATCAAACAGTTCAATGACAAGGATGGGAGTAAGAGGGAGCTCATACCTCCTTGATATGCCTCCTGGCCTTTGACATGCATCAAATGACTTTTCAAAATTAGGTGCATCCTGGTGAATAGTTGGCCAATAGTACCCACATTACATAATTTTGTGGGCTGTGCAAATCCCACTTTGGTGACCCCCAATAGTGGAAGAGTGATAAGCCTCTAATATGCTCAACATCTTTACCTCGGGCACGCATCTCCGAATCACCCCATCAGCACATATGCGAAATAATTAAGGCTCATCCTAGAATAATTTTCGCACATCAGACATGAACTTCTTCTGCTGGTGAAAAGATATGTTTTCCGGTACGATATCACTCACCAGATAATTAGCAAAGTCTACAAACCATGTGATGAGATCCTGTGAGGCAGCCAAAACCTACTCATCGGGGAATGTATCATCTATGTCAAGCTCATCTCGAAGTGTTGCATATGCTTCCAATCTTGATAACTGATCTGCCACCTGGTTTTCAGTCCCCTTCCTATCCTTTACCTTGAACTCGAAATCCTACAACAACAAAACCTATTGAATAAACCATAACTTTGCATCCTTCTTAGCCATCAGATATCTAAGAGCTGCATGATCTATATGGACTATCACCTTAGTTCCAGGAATGTAAGCTCAAAACTTTTCGAATGCAAATACTACAGCCAACAACTCCTGTTCCATCACGGTGTAATTTTTCTAAGCTTCATTAAGAGTCTTTCTAGAATAGTAAATTGGATGGAAAATCTTTTCACGCCTTTGGCCCAAAACAGCACCCAGGGCCACTTCGCTAACATCACACATAATCTCAAATGGTAAGGACCGGGTAGGTGCCACTATGATCGGGACAGTGGTCAATTTGTCCTTTAGGAATTCAAGGTAACCCAATTATTTTACATCGTACTTAACTCATAATCACAACAGATCTTGGAATTTAAAGAATTGTAGGAGGATTCACCATCAATTAAAAACCCTAGGTCATGCATTTTCTAGAATGGTAGAAATTGGCATTTTAAATAAAAACATTTTGGGGCACAAGGATGGAAGAATATCCTTGTTGAAACCCGCATACCTGGTAGAAGAAACCATTCTCAAATTTTCCCTTGAAGCTTGATGAAAACCTTGGGGAAAACTTGATATTGAGAGGAGAAGGAGAGTTGAGAAGAATGATGGGTTAGGCATGAAAAACCCTTAAAAATGTACCCAATCAATCCTCAAAACGACATAGTTTAGGAGTTAAAAGCACAGGAGTTTATGAAAATTCCCCCAAAAAAATGCAGCAGAATTTACTCTACCAAACCCCACGAGGCACCCCACGAGTCGTGGGGTCAGGTAATGACTCGTGAGGTCGATCCACTAAGTATACTGGATAATTTACATAGATTCCATTCTTCAATCCACGACCAGCATGAAGAATCATTACTAGTCCCAAAGACTCGTTAGACCCACTCGTCAGGTACACTGACTTCTCAACTGGTTCACCATCCAGGAAATGACATGACGAGTCATTACGAAACCTAACGACTCGTCACCTCCTTCTGTTGATCACACTTCTTAAGGATTAACCTGGGGTCCTTGTCCTCCATCCAACGCCCAACCTAACAAGTCTATGTCAGGCAAAGATGACTCGTCAGGTCGTCCGTGGCCACTAGGCTTGCCATCCCTTCCTTATAGTCCTCATGGGTCAGAACACGATTTGTTGGGTCTCCTAACAAGTCGTCCTCTAACTCATTTTGAGGAAAGCTTCTGCTGAGTTCATCTAACTCCGGGGTCTCATCTCAAGGACTTTCGGGGTGTTACAATATCTCCCCCTTGGGAACATTCGTCCTCAAATGTTGGAGGAACATACTAAAAAGATAGGAACGGAACCAAAATCAAAAAATAAATCAATCACAGCTAATATCAACGGAGTATCTGACTCCGAACCAACCTTATACACCAAAATTGAACATCCACATCTAACATGCATACCATGTCACAAGGGAAATCAAAGAACATTAAACCAACATAGAACTAGACAGAACATCAAAAAGAATTCTTATCCCTTTCATCTGGAACTAAACTGATACGGACTGATCCTTCGTTCTTGAATCGCTTCTTGATACTAAGCTAACATTCACAATATCTAATCTAACCGAGGGTGAGGAATTCATGAGCATGAGTTATTCCCGACATCTAAAACTGAGCACATACATAAGATAATCCAACTCTACTGAGTTAATAAAAAACTTCTAAAGACTGAGTTCGAGCTGACCACGCTGGAAAACATAAATTAACATACATAACTGATTCATAAGACGAAAATGAGCATAAAGAACTCATAGTGCAAGACTAGCATCACTGTCTGAAGCGGTTACCTCTAAACCTTGGGAATCTGCACATAGGAATGGATATCACTTTAACTTCAACTGAATTACAAGGAAAATTATCTGAACCTCGAAGGTATTGACATACTACAACTGCTAAGGCTGAAACTTCTTTATGAGCATTCTCAAGGTTAGACTTACTTCACATGCTCACTATCTCCCCTTTAGCTTAAAGTCATCATTCTAAGGCTCCCGTATCCTCCTTAAGGTCAGGCCGATTTACAAACTCCTAGCTTCTCTTCCACCGCTAACCTTAACTACAAGCCTCACATTAACACCTATTCACATTACCCATTGACAATCTCTTCTTGAAACTACAACAGGGCTTCTTATTCAATACTAGCTGACATAATATAAGGGGTATTACAAGATTCACAACATACCTGTGGCCACTATTGGTGACTTGCCTTTATCCTGGTATGTAGTTCTTGCATAGGAGTGGTTCTGATGACGTCCACCATCTGGGCTAGATACTGCATCCTGCTAAAATGGGCAAGCTATGGGGGCCACTAATGAAATGGCCGAGGACCTACTCTCATCTCGCTTTGCCACTATGCAATTTCGGTGCTTATGTCCTGACTGGTCGCACCAGAAGCAAACATCTGATCCCACCATACACTCCCCCAAGTGGTGTTTCCCACAACTGGAACACATGGGATACGTGATCCCCCTTACTCTAGGTTTGCGTGGAGCACTGAATGTTGAAAATGTTGGGGTTGCTGACCTTTGCTGAGAAAGTGGGCGGTGCCCACCACTCGTCCTTGGCGAAGAGGACTTTGAATCTCCTTTCCTGGGACTCTTGGCCTCTTTCTCCTTTTCCTTTACTTTATCTTCCTCCATTTGTTGCGCAAATATCTCCAAGCATGAAAAATCTATGTCCCTTTGTAACATAGAAATCCTGCATTCTTTAATCAAGGAGTCTGACAGTCCATTCACGAACCTGCTCACTCGGGCCCTCTGGTCCGCTACCGTCTCAGGGGAATACTTGGATAATCGAGTAAATTCCAATGCATACTCTTTTACTGTCATGTCATTCTATTTCAGGTTGATGAACTCTGCTACCTTAGCGTCTCCTAACTCTCTAGGGAAAATCCTATCCAGGAATGCGGTTTTAAATTCATCCCAAATTATGGGGCCTGCTCCAATCCCTCGACTGTCCCTCCACTGACAAAACCATATATAAGCAACTCCTTTTAGTTGGTAGGAGGCTAAGTCTGCACTCTCAATTCCCGTCACTCCCATGATGTGATCGATCTTCTTAATCTCTTCCAAGAACTCATACGGGTACTCATCTACCTTTGACCCAAGAACTCGGGTAGGTTCATCCAGAAAAAATCTCTCACCCTTGTTACTGCTACATTTCCATTTTGGGGAATACGAGCCATTGCTTGCTGATTAATTTGGGCGGTTATGGCCTCTTCCAACATATTAAGAGTAGCCCGGAACTCGGCATGGGTAACATGGTTGTCCCTCGGGTTCGCTGGGGCTGGTGGTGCCTGCTGGCGATCATTACCATTTCTCCGTCTATTTGCTGGTCTAGGAAGCATTATCTGCGAGCGCGTAAAGCAGGAGTCAGGGGAATGAACTGCTTAGAGCTTCATACTTTACGCACGATAAGAATCATGAAGAAAGGGAACATTCCTAAAATGTCTCGTAGCCTCCTCATCATAAGTGTGGCGCACTTCACACCCATGAAGAAGACTCTACTTAACACGCCTTTCAAACACCCTAGGACACTTAAACCTAGGCTTTGATACAATTTTTGTCAAACCTAACGACTCGTCACCTCCTTCCATTAACCACACTGCTTAAGACTTAACCCGGGATCCTTGTCCTCCACCCAATGACAAACCTAACGAGTCGTTGCAAGGAAAGATGACTTGTCAGGTCGTCCTTGGCCACTAGGCTTGCCATCCCTTCCTTATAGTTACTTATGGGTCAGACCATGATCTGTTGGGTTTCCTAATGAGTTGTTCTCTAACTCGTTCTGAGGCAAGTTTATGCTCATTTTTCTGCTAAGCTTCATCTAACTCTGGGGTGTTACAGTCAAGCTATTAGATGAGGATTGATAGCCTCAAATCTCCATTATTAGTCCTTTACCCATTCAGTACTCCCTTGATCCGGTGAGTAACAATAAGGAGATTTCAAATGTTTGCAACCGTTAAGAAGCAATTAAAACGAAGGGAAAAACAATACATGCATAAACCTCGTTCAAGATTCACTAAGTATTTTACCAATGTGTGTTAATTCATCATGGTTCCCGCAACCCTAGTTATGGGTTAGCTACTCATATTTGAATGATCACAATTACAAAATAAAGAAGAAATCATAATTGTAACTTACAAAGATTTGTAGACGAAACCACTTGAATTAAATAAATCCCCAAAATTGAAGAACCAAACTTCAATGTTGTTTTAATCCTCAAAATCAAGAACACAATTACAAACTTCGTTTCTTGACACAAGAATGGTAATTCACATAACCAAAATTCATGTTCAGAACTGTAGAATAGACTGTCCCATAAAAATAAACCTAAATGATGTATTTATATTTTCAAACAAAACCTTTCCTAACTAAAAATGAAATCCAAGTCGGCAGTGGCAACGGACCAAGTAACGACTCATTAGGTCTCCTAACGAATCATGGCCAGCATAATTGAGTCGTCCTTGGCAAACTGTCCCTTCATAGTAACGGGCAACGTAACGGCTCGTCAGGTCAGGGCACGATTCGTTAGGTCCCTCGTGGCCTTGGATCACAAAAATTCTAGTTCACTTGAAGGGTCTGCTTATTCATCTCATGAAAAGTCATTAATTCTGTTGACAACCCCGTGATGTCCTTCGTTACATCATTCATCAATGTTTTAGAACTTTTTCTTCCCAGTCTTCATGATCATCTCAACGACCCGTTACCTGATGTAACGAGTCGTGCCTTCAATCTGTTACATACACTGGTTCCATGTACTTCAGACTTGATCTTTCCCACGAATTTAGGAACACGTTGTCCATTGAGACAACGACTCGTTACCTGGCTAGCAATCCACACTTTGTTCTATTTTTGCCTTAAATTGCCCATTTCACATTCCGGACCTATTTTCCTACAACACTTAACAAAAACACATTATATCTACATAAACATACCCGTAATTTTCATATCTTCTTAGTTTTAAGCATTGAAAGTGCTTTAAAATCACGAAACATCATATTGAACATTCAAAGCTTGCCTTGATGCTCACAACACCCATGTCTCAATCACATTTTTACACCAATAAAAGCATATTTTCAAAGGAGGTGATGCCACTCAAGTAATGCAAACACAAGAGATTATAGAATATGAAAATAACACTCACTCTCACAAAGGAATTTGCCATGCACACAACTTGACCCATAGGCTTTCCCTTCATGTAACTTTCCACTAATGTAGAGTTGCTACACTGAAAATCAATTAGGACGTGAGGGTCATAATGAAGGCTAGGGGTTAAGGTAAGATAAATAATGATTTCTAATGGTTAGAACCTCCCTAATTCCTTTTTGTAAAAATTTTTAACATCCCATCACACTATTGAGATCACTCCAGCTTATCTCTCCTTGCTCATCATCTTCACATTTTGTTTAACAAGAGCCACACTTTTAATATCTTTGGATTCCACATTTTGCCTCATCAAAGCAAGAGGTAACTCCTTTCACTATTCTTTCTCTTTCAATGATTCACGGTTCTTCAACCAACCAATTCATTCATTTTAATCACAATTTGGTGCTACCTCATATTGAAGCTCTCACATTTCTCCCTTTTCTTGTAAACCCCCAAACTTAGGCTTTTTGCCTCATTTCAATTCATTTCCTTATCATTTCCCATTTCTTGGCATTTAATCCCCATTTTTCATTCTTTCATCAATAGATATTAGGGAGGATAGGTTCCAAAAAAAGGATTAAAAAGGGTCATTGGGATGGTAATGTGGTTTCTAAGAAAAAAAGTTCAAAGGATCAACATTGGCTAGCAAAGGAAGATGTTTAAGGAGGTCATTTTGGGTAAAGTGACTAGAAATACAAAGCCTAAATTATGTTCTAAGTATAGCTACATCAAGAATTTCTCCTTGGATCACACTTAGGGCAAGCTCTCGACAAACTTATATGCATGGAAATCATTCAATCAACCTCACCACACAAGGCATCACACTCTATGAAGTTGACACAATTTATTACCACTACCAGATTATAACTTAAGACAATTGAGCATGTGAATTTACAAGTCGAATAAGGAATGTGCAATTTATGACAAGAGAGTGCAACATTTTCCATTCCAAATGATCCATTTCTTCCAAATTAATTTTTTCATACCACACAAAAAAAATTTGATGGTACCTCTCAAAAAAAAATTCATCAAGACTCAAAAACATGACATTTTCCCTTAAAAAAGTCCCCTCACAATTTATCATTGGGAAATGTCACCCCGTTTGATAATAAAAAGGAAAAGAAAAAGAAATTGCTCCTTAGGAAAGAATCGTAGTATAAAAATACCCTCGGAGTTTATTCACTAAATACTATTCACAAAAGCGAAAATCAAACTTGGGTCATGAAACATTTGGCAATTTGAACAAAGACCCAATAATTTTCACTAACAATAAAGAATAATTTTTCATTTTATTCATCTCGAGCCCGCCAAAGGCTCAACAACTATCACAACTTTCAAAATAAAATCCTGACACAGGCAACATCAACATAATCAATAATGGCCCGAAAAGGGCACAAAATCAACAAATAATAACAACAAAAGAGATACTCTCATCCCACCTCCAACTAAAATAATACATTGTCCCTAATGTATGCATACAAGACAAGTAACGGTAAGAGCTCCTTGAAGTGGTCACTCATTATCATCATCATCCTCGGCCTCAACATCCCTATCATGGCCATCATCTCCCAGATCCTCCTCATCATCCCCTAATCCCTCGAACAAGTCGTCTATGGGGCCTCGGGCCGTAGAAGGGGCAGCCATAGCTGCATCAAGCACGCTCATATTGGGGACCTCTATTGATGTCCGACCTTTCCATTTCCATACTTCATCTTGGAGAGAAGTTATAGCCCTCCACAATATCCATGCGAGAGTAAAACTTGCTCAAGCTATTATACATCAACTTTATCTCCTTTTTCACTATCTTGGCAACCAAAGCAGGGAGGCTTTTAGTCAATTTCTAGAGTTGGTTCTCATGGATGTGTGCCATCTCCAAGAGCTTGTGTAGGCCGCTTGGGTGAGACGATGTGGGAGGAGGTAAGGCTCCCCTAATAGGTGTTTCTCTTGAAGCCAAGCCGAAGCCTCAAGATGTGGTATGTTGAAATCGGGAGGGGCATGCTCTAATCCATGGGAGATGGACTCCTTAGGGAGATCAAAGGCTTGCATCCACTTTCGCTTGCTCTTAAAAGGCATTTGCATCCCTCTTTCTCGAAAAGTGGTGGCACTAGGATTCTCATCTGGGAAAAGTGGCACTCCAGCTAGAAGGCAAATCTGGGACGTAAGCACAACATAGCGCATGGAGGTTCTAGCTTGCCTCACCTTTCTTTCCATCTGAATAGATACTATTTCCGCAAAGTTTATGGGGACCCTTCTCATGATGCAAGTGTTGAGGATGGTTAGCTCTAAATTTACCCGTTGTTCATTCTTTGCGGGCATGCTACTGTCACGACCTGAACGTAGACCTTGATCGATACACCAGACAAGGAGCCTCGAGAGACCCCATGTCGACCCATGGCAGACACATTCATCTAACTCAATCAATTAAATAGAAGGATTGACACAATAATCTTAGACAAAGTTTGAAATAAGCATAACATCAACAATACATGAATCTGAAGCTGAATACATTCTAATGTCTGAAAAGCCTCTAAGATTGCTGACTTGATGGAACAAGACACTAACTAACTATCTAATATAGAAACTGATTAGTAATATCTGAAAGAAAATGTTCCTCGGGAGATAAGGACTCACCACTAAGTTGAATGTTAACTATGGAACTAGCTACTGATGGGACTGAGTCTGAGTGTCGGGGTCTGTATCATGAAATGATATAGCATAGAGTATGCAGTTAGTACGTGGAATGTATCGAGTATGCAAGGTAAGTAAAACCGCTTAAATAAGTAAAAATCATTTAAACATGCATAATGTAAAACATAAACAAAATAAGAATCTGATAGTGGGGCTTGCATGCTATATTTCTTGAAACATGATCTCAACATAACATAACATCATAACTGAATCGATTGACCCAAAGCTGAAATCTGATAGTCAAAGTCCAACATACATGAACATACTTCTTAAATCTCATCTTCTCATAAGCTTTCATGAATGGGCATCAGAATATGGAAAACTGGTAAACATGATTAGTAATTGAAAACATGATAAAACTTGCCCATGAATTTACTCCATTAATTAAAACATATTTAGATCATACCCATGACGTA
Organism: Datura stramonium; assembly: GCA_018107945.1. Taxonomy (NCBI): domain Eukaryota; kingdom Viridiplantae; phylum Streptophyta; class Magnoliopsida; order Solanales; family Solanaceae; genus Datura; species Datura stramonium. The sequence goes on from JACEIK010016705.1 coordinate 14,215, forward strand.
GATTTAGGAATTTCATGCATCAGGTTAAAACCCCATAGAATCAACTCATAGATTTTCATGAATTAGAGAGGAATTGGACAAGCGTGTGAACAAAGTCACCCATTCAAAACCCTATATACCTGATTATCACTAATTCTTACACTTCTCTGATTTTCCAAGGAAGATTTGAAGAAGAGCCTTGGAGGATTGGCTTTGATCACCTCTCTAAATTTCTTAGTCTTGCATGCATGAATAGAAATGACGTAGAATAGGTTTTCCCCTCTTAAACCCCACTATTCATAGCTTAAAATGACATAGTTTAGGCCTTATGATCATATAAATTACGGAAAAGCCCTTACTAAATTCACAGGAAATAACTTACTTCTAGTCCCCACAAGGGACTGGATTACTCGTCACTACAGGCCAACTCGTGGCATCATCTGTTAAGTACACTACCTGAAGGTTCATTTGGGGCTCATCACGAGGGACATCATGAATCGTTACCAGTGACCATGACTCGTGGTCACCACTTGTCACATGCACTGCCTTAATTCCCAATAATTTTCATCCTGCTGACCATGACCCATCCCAAAAAATCGTGGTGACTGACCATGACTCATGG
>JACEIK010016707.1:0-14813 GCA_018107945.1 Datura stramonium
GGAACCAAGATGAATTAACACACATAGGTAAAAATACTTAGTGATTCTTGAACGGGGTTTTATGCATGTATTGTTTTTCCCTTCGTTTTGATTGATTCTTTACGGTTGCTAACGTCAGGACTTTCCTAATTCTTACTTACCGGATCAAGGAGGTAAAGAATGGGAAAAGGGATTAACAACGGAGATTTGAGGCTATCAACCCTCATCTAATAGCTTGAACTTTTCCGGGGATTGCTAATCCGATATTAAGGGTGAGGGTCAACTAAAGTACACCCATATACGGACCAAATTGCGTGGTGAAAATAATTTGTATAGGGGACCAACCATTTAGGTGAACCTAACTTACCAATATTGCATGTTAAACACCGGAATAGATCACTAGTGTATAAGCCTTGTGGTTATTAAATCTTGGCGAACACAATCCTAGTCTAGTCGTAAATTAAATACAAACCAAATTCAATACAAGCATTCATTAATTTTACTTTTGTTTATTATTTTATATTTTTCCCTTTTGGAAATAAGTAAATCAATAGTAATAGTTATTCGCATTAACCTAAGTTCTTAACATATTCCTTGTGGGATCAACCTCAACCTTCTTTGGATTCTATATTTGACAATCGACCATTCTTTGGGTTCTATATTTGACAATCGACCACTTATATCTCAATTGCGAGGTGTAATTTGGTGACATTCAAGCGGCATGTTCCTTCTCACTCCGAGAGTATATCAGGATGTCATCTATAAACACAGTCACGAACATATCCAAGTATGGCTTGAACACCCTGTTTATCAAGTCTATAAAAGCTGCAAGAGCATTCATTAGTCCAAAAGACATAACTACAAACTCATAATGACCATACTGCGTCCTGAAGGCTGTCTTTGGGATGTCACTCTCCCGGACTTTGAGCTGATGATATCTGGATCTGAGGTCTATTCTTGAGAAACACTTGGCACCCTAATGCTGGTCAAATAGATCATCAACCTGAGTAGAGGATACCTATTCTTGACGGTGACTTTGTTCTATTGTCGATAACCAATGGACATTCGAAGAGAACCATCTTTCTTTCAAACAAAGAGAATTGGTGCACCCTATGGAGACTTGCTCGGTCTAATGAAACCCTTATCTAACAGGTCCTTCAACTTCTCTTTCAACTCTTTTAGCTTGCTTGGAGCCATTCTGTAAGGAGGAATAGATATAGGCTGCGTGTCGGGAAAAAGTTCTATACGAAAATCAATCTTCCGCTCGGGAGAGATTCCTGGCAAGTCATCAGGAAAGACTTCTAGATACTAAGGTACTACTGGGACAGACTGGATAGTCGGGACCTCAGAATCAACATCCTTAACCCTAATGAGATGGTACACACAACCTTTAGAAATCATCTTTCTGGCCTTAAGGTAGGAAATAAAATGACCTACAGGCACAACTGAACTACCCTTTCACTCTAAGACTAGCTCACTCAGAAATATGAACTCTACTGCCCGAGTTCTACAATTAACTAAGGCATAACATGCAAATAGACAATCTATGCCGAGAATAACATTAAAATTGGTCATGGATAACTCTATCAAATCTGCTGAGGTGACTTTCTAAAGGACTGAGACCGGGCAACCTCTATATACCCATCTAGCTATAACTGAATCACCAACTGGAGTAGAGACTGAGAAGGGTTCTGACAAGACTTTGAGACTGACTCTGAAGCTACTGGCCACATAATGTGTCACAAAAGACAAGGTAGCCCCCGAATCTAATAAAGCACAAACATAAAGGTGGAAAAGTCATAACATACCAGTGACCACATCCCTGGAGACCTCCTGATCCTGGCGGGATGCTAAGGCATAAAATCTGTTCTGGAACGGACCGCCACCAGTACTGATAGATGCCCCCTGATGTGCTGAGCGTGCGGGAGGGGTTACTGAACTAGAAGTTGGGCCTCGATCCCCATCATGATCCTGTCTCATTGCCTCTGAGCATGTGTCTGGGCTTCCCACGCCCAAAAGAACACCTGAACCTGCCAAGCACTGGCCTGTGTGCCCCCGACCACATCTGCAACAAGATGGAATACTAGAATTTGCGGGTCTGCTGCTCTAACCCCTCAAGCCTGATGCTCACCCCCTCTGATCGTGCCTCGGTCTAGATGGCACACTCAATGTTGAAGATGCTAGGGCTGATGACCTCTGGTGGGTCTACTGTCAGTGCCCACCTCCTAACCTCGGCTGTGAGAATCTTTGGTCATCGGTCCTGGCCCTCTTGGCCTCCCTCTTTCTAAGATGTGCCGCCTCCATCTACTGGGTGTACAAGACTATTCGAGGAAAGTATATGTCCTGGTTGAGCATACGGTCCTACAATCCTAGTCCAAATAGTCCGCTACTCTATGAATAAACCTGCTCACCCGCGCCCTCTGATGAACCACTAACTCTGGGGCATACTTCGATAGGGTAGTGAACTCTAGAGCATACTCCTGCACCGTCATCCTCCCTTGCTTTAGATTTACGAACTCAGCTGCCTTCATCTCCCTCATCTCACGAGGGAAGAACCGATTTAAGAATGCAACATGGAATTCTTCCCAAGTGACAAGGCCCGCTCCGGCCACCCTGCTATCTTTCCATTGGCAAAACCAGATGTGTGCGACCCCTTTCAGCTGATATGAGGCCAACTCCGCACACTCAACTCCATTCACCCCCATGACTTGGGTGATCTTCACAATCTTCTCTATGAACTCATGCGTGTCCTCTCTACTTTTGACCCGAGGAACTCTAGTGGGTTCATTCTCAAGAAGTCTCGGACTTGAGCCGCCACTACATTGCCATTTTGAGGAACATGCGCAACTGCCTGTTGATTGACCAGAGCAGTCAAGGCCTGCGCAAGCATTTGAATAGCAACTCCAAACTCAGCATGGGCAGCTGGCTCCAGTGCCTGGTACTCCTAAACTAGTGGGGCTTGCTGGTGCCCATTCTCATTGCTGTCCTCGAGGCCATCTCTGTTCCCATCCCATCTACCATTCATTCTTTGAGGAGCCATAATCATGCAATCGCGAATAGTACAAATTAGAAAAATAGGGAGACTTTTCATCGCACGACATAGATCATGAAAGAAGGAAACAATTCCTAAACGTCTTGTAGCCTCTTCATCATAAGTATGGTGCGCTTCACACCCATGAAAAATACTTTACTTAACGCTGCTTTCAGAAATCCTTGGACACTTCAAACCTATTGCTCTGATACTAAGTTTGTCACGACCCAAACGAAGGCCTAAATCGCAACACGTGACAAGGAGCCCCGAGAGACCCCTATGTCGACCCATGGCATAAGCATCCATCTAACTCGATCAATAAAATAGAAGAATCAACAAGATAATCATAGCAGAAGTCTTAATCAATCATAACATCTGAATTCACAATCCAAAGCTGAATACATCTTTTGTCTGAAAATCCTCTAAACATGACATGTTAATGGGACAAGACCCCAACTAACTCAACAAGATGAAACTAAAAATACATGAAGAAAATTTGAATAGTCTAGTCCCCGGGAGATGAGGACTCACCCACAACTTACGATACTATCTCAAAAGACTGACTATGAGCGGGGCTGAGCCTGAGAGCCGAGTCTTGTATTATGAAATGATGGAGCATAGAGTATGCGGTTAGTACGTGTAATGTATCGAGTATGTAAGGTAAGTAAAACCTCTTAAGTAAATAAAATCATTTAAAGACAATGCATAATGTAAACATAAACATCAAGAATCTGAGAGTAAGTCTTGCATGCATTCTTTTTGAAATCATGAACTCATCATAACATAACATATCATCATATCTGAATCAATTGACTCAAAGCTGAAATATGATATTTATAAGTAAAACTGAACATTGAGTCAAACCTGCTTTAGAACATATATAGGTATATAAATCTCATGAGTAATGAATATGCATATTTGAAATCTTGAGGAACAATGGGAGACTCGTCTTTTAACCAACATACCATGATAGAGCTTACGTGGTTCCAACTATCACACTCAAGTGGGTAGAGCCGTCCAAAGCCTTTCCACGGCTAGGGACGATACCATGATATCGATACCAAGCTCGTAGGCCAATAGGGTCGGGGATAGCTCACAAGGGAGGTCCCAAAGTAATGTATATATAGTATAACCTACATTTTCACATAGTTCTGAGGCATAGGGTGATCGACCCTTAGCCTGCTCGGTGCTAGACATTACTCCCAAAAACATGCATATGTTGTACATCGTTATTCAACAAAGATCAACATCGTCTGTTGACGAAGCTCAATCATTAAATACATCTCCAATATGGAATCATGCATATGAGAAGCTTTAACTCAAACCATACAATAAGTTGAAAGATAATTGGGAGTCTGCACTCCAAAACCATGTGGTAAGCTTAATTCGAGAAATCATAAATCATACTTTGAACATGTGGGCATTGACCAAAGCTTTATCATACTTGAAATCACTCAATTCATATAGAAAACACGATTATAAACATGGGTAGCTTGAAAACATGTTTTTCATAGTAATATCTCATCATCATTATACATTCATCACAAATTTCATCTTTCATGAACTTTTCGTCAATGGGCTTTTGAATTCATAAGACTAGAAACATGATTTTTAATTGAAAATATTATAAAATTTGCCCATGCTTCATAATTCAATAGTAACATCATATTTAAATCATACCCATGTAAAGAATTAAGAAATTCCTCCACCGGGTTAAAACCCATAGATTAGACATAAAAATCTCATGATGTAGAGAGGGATTGGGCATGGGTCTGAAAGAATTCACCCATTCATAACCCTATATACCTATTGGTAGCTGGTTCTTACACTTCTTTGATAGCCCAAAAAGAAATTTAAGGGAAATTGAAGATCACTAAGCTTGATCACCCTCTCACTTTCTACCTTGCATGCATGAATGAATAAGGCATAAAATGAACTTAACCCCTTCAAAAGTTATCATTCATAACTCAAAACGATGTAGTTTAGGCCTTAGGATCTTAGGAATTATGAAAAAACCCTTACTAAATTCGTAGAAAATAACTGCCAGATGGTCCCAATGAGGGACCTAACGACTTATTATCCTGGGCCATGACTTGTGGAGTTGTCCATCAAGTACATTTTTCATCTGATCATCTGGGCTTGTCAACGGAAACATCACGATCTGTTATTGGTGACCACGAATCGTGGTCACCACCTGTTAAGTACACTGGCTCTATGCCAATTAATTCTTCAACTAGCTGACCACGACATTCCCCATGAATTGTGGGGACTGATCATGACTCGTGGGGTCCTTCCGTCTAGTCCACTGTCTCTTTTCTCCTCTTCACTCAAACACCACTTGCCACGACTGACCTAACGAGTCGTGGAGCCTGACCACGACTCGTGGTCACGTCCGTGGGATCCTTTTCTCAAATTTTTAACTCATCACCTGGGAATCCCCACGAGTCACATGACGACTCGCGGGCTTCTCTCACGGTTACCTCATGACCCGTCTTGATGCCTGGTGCCAGATTTTAACTTTTCTCCATTTCAACTCCCAGATCTGATCTTTGGGCTTCCGGGGTATAACATTTAGCCATATATATCTATGTACTCACTCATACTACTCGCACAGATGCTCTCCTCGGGCACAAGCTACTCGTATGTCCAATCCTTATTTAGAATCTGATCATATTAACCTTTTCATTTGAATTCTTTACCTTTGACCCTAAGACTCTCATTCACTATCATATCATTGAATTTCCTTTTGTATTATCCACTATCTCAGTCACACATTCATTCGATACCAATTTGCCCCTCAATTTCTAGGCACACATCATAGCATCACAAATAATAAATCACACACGACAAAAATTACACATTCCTATAGACAAGTAAGATCACATGCATGATTCCAAACCCAATCTCTTACTCAAAAGTAATAATCACAGTTACATTAGCACATTCACGAAATTTTGACTTGGATCGCTCGTTTGTTTGGGCTCTGCTGCAGCGACATTATTGCTGTTACAGCAGTCTCTCTATAGTGGTATAATACACACTGCAATCTTCATTCTAGTTTCTTCCTCATTTTGCTTCTTCCCTATCTAGGGTCTTGTTCTCTATCATACCAACCATGATGAAAACAACATAATGTTGGTGTTGTATTAATGGGCGATGGTTTGAATAGAGGAACTCCCGAGCATTTGGCGATCTCAGATGTGTCGATATCAATGGTGACTCATTATTTCGATGAATCATCTCTTCGGACAGAAGAAGATTATGTAAACACTTGCCAATCAAATGAGAGAAGAGACAAGTAAGAAAAAGGAGGGTAGAAAGGATCATCATAGAATGAATGAAAGGTGGAGACAAGGGTTTATGATTTGGGCAAGAAGGAAGTTCATGGAAAGGTAGCTCACATACCTTTCCAGGCCTAATTCTTTAATAATCACTTCAGCTCTTTCATACTTCTAACGTTATCTCATATACATTTCAACCTTGAATTTTCAATTACGAAAAAAATTAGAGAGTCCATTAGTTCATGAACCATGACAAAAATTTTCTCTCTATAAATCGAAATAAAAATTTAATTATAGGAAAGAAAGAATAAAAACAAAAAAAGAAAAAAGGAAGAAAAAAAAGACATCCCTCCTTTTTGCTGCAAGCTTATTTCAATAATTAGCTTACCATAGTGCCACCATTAATGCGAACAACACAATTATCAATTCAGATAATACAATATCAACCACATCACATTCAAGCCATTCTGTAGGGTATAACTATCCAATTTACTGTTTCCTCTCACGCCCTATCATAGTTATAATTTATTAATCATTTCATTAATTGCATCTCCTAAACGCAATCTACATGATTAATAGTTCGAGATTTTAAATTCAGAAAGGATGATTCCATAATTTATACACCAAGAGTATTTCTAACAACCACGCCCGAAGGTTAATCTACACACCGTTGGTTTGGTTCGACATACGCCCTTAAACATGGATGTATTATTCTTTTGTAATCTTTTCCCTAGGGGTTTTATCATTATGGGGTGCCACTACCCCTTTTCTAATCCACTCGAACTTAGAATTTCACTAATTTTAATTAACAGACATAATCGAGTTAAAATCCTACTTATCAAAATCATATCAATCATACACGTGTATATGTTTGGCTACTCAAAGTCTAATGCAAGAGAGAGTAAACCGTACCCTACCTGGGCGCCAAGCTATCGTCCAAACGTTCCCAATTTTGGGGCTGCATCATTTTCTTGATTTCTTGTGTGAATTCCTAGCTATAGAGGTTGAATATCCTCATCTTGGACCTTCTTATTTTCCCTGAAAAATCAACTTTCTATTTTTGGGCGTTTATATTAATCCCTCCTTAGAGACAAGGTTTTTAAAATACTAATAGGAATAAAATTGCATATTTCTAGTCCATGACATCCACTGCAGCAGACACCCTTTCCGTTGCAGCGGTTCCACTATGGCGAAAGATGTCCTGCTGCGGTGGACATGCGCTTGGATCCACCGATTTGTGACAAAGCCCATTTGTATTTACTCATCGTGTTCCCTTCGTCTACCGGGGATTCATCTCAAATTCCTAAAAATTTAAATTAATTCATTTTTTATGGTTGGAATGCTATAACGGTCGGGCGGGTCATTGCATCAGATACCAATTAAAAATCCATTCATCCCCAAACGACGCTACGATATTGAGGCAGGGTTTTTATTCACCCAGGTTGATATTTAACAATGGTTATAATTTTCTCTCACTTCTAGCTAACGTCAGGACCTATTGAATTTCATATCCCAAACTCCGAATCGGTTATTTTTGGAACCTCTTTATTACACCTTGCTCTTACTTTTTCATGTGTGGCTAATAATTCTTACAGTGTTATAATTATTCATCTAAGCTTAACCAAGACCCGAGCATCAAATTACGTCATTACCCTTCCTTCGGTGTTACGGATTTTCATCTCTATGCGAGGTATTATCGATTTTGTTGGACGGCTCGGACCGATCATTTTTGAAATGGCGGGGTTTGGCGGTGGAATGCCAACCGTCATTGTTTTTAATCATTCACTACAGCAGGTGGATTTCCCGCTGCAGCGGAAACATGGTCCGCTGCAGCAGATGATGGGGTCAGTTAAAGGTAGATTAGAGGGTTTGAAGTTTCATTATTAACCCTTTCCACTTATAATTTGAGCAAATCCTCTCAACCATTCCAGTGATTTCTCTTGATTTCTCATGTAATTCTAACCCTTATGGCTTTTTTACCTCATTTGTTAGTGAATAACTGTCGTGTATTGCCTATTTGATTTGTTTTTCGGGTAGCTATAGGGAGATAGGGGTAGGTTCTCTTATTTTGAGTTGATGACTAGATTATCGTCGCATGCTAGTTGTATTTATGCTCTCAAGTGTTCCTTAGTATGCTCTGCATGATTCTGGTCAGTTTCATGGGGCTATGGGGTTGAAAGTGAGGTGTTTTGGGTAGGGTGGTGGTTTGAATTACTTAAAGCTTTTGGGCTCGAATTCGTGCCCGATTGGGGTGGGAAATAGTCATTAGGGCCTGGGAAAGTTCTCCCCTTGCCCAATTTGTAGTAAATTCAATGAAATACGGAGGTTGAAATTTCAACCTCCATTGATGGGGTTCGAGGATCTTGCGAAGATGATGTCCGCTGCAGCGAAATGATGATTGCTGCAACGGTCTCATTATAGTGGACCTTCTTTCTCTATGGAAAACTCACTACAGCGGACATACATCCGCTGCAGTGGTTCATCGGGGCAGTAGACCCCATGTGAACTCTGATTTCCCCTAATCTTTTAGTTACCTTTCTAATGCTCATTATTAATGCAGGCTTGCTACTATGGCTTCCTCTAGCAGCAACATCCACACATAGGAATACATATATTTCGTGAATGATCAGTATCAGTACTGACATAATGAACAGACTATGAAAGACTTGCTGCATGAGAGGAGTTTTGTAATGCAGGATGTGGAGGAGAAAGCACCGAAGTTCTATATCTCCTTCATCAGATTACCAGGAACCATTGGTGGAGGACCTGGGTAAGGCTAATGAGGCCTGGGTGTGGGAGTTTTATGCCGACCTCCCCATAGTTTCTTGGAGTAGGGACGAGCCGATTACTTATATCAGGGGCATGTAGATCACCTTGACCCCTGCCACCATTAACGATGCTCTGGTTCTGTAAAACCCCTCAAGACTGAACTGAAGGATCGTGATGTAACTAGGAATGGGTAGTGGCTAGTGGATACCCTGGTAGTGGAGGAACAGAGGGCTAAAACCAATTGGGTATTACCAGAATGGATATCTAGAGTACCCATTTTTTGGTAGAGGCCAGGAGGTGGCTCAATCTAGTTTCTAGAAGGATTCGCCCGTCCTCCAATGTCACAGACGTGACCTATCCTCGGGCGTTGGTGGTGACCACTGTTTTGAGTGGGGTAAGGGTCAATGTGGGGGCTCAGATTGTTGAGGAGTGGAGGTACTTCCATATGAAGACCATTAATGGCCTGCCGTTTCCTTCTATTATTACCAGAATATACAAGCGGGCCGGCGTCCATCTGGAGTCCTGGGATGTCATTGTGGACTCGACAAGCCTTTTGACCCTATGAGGGTGAAGGGGGCTTCGGGAAGGGGTAGGAAGAAGAGGAAGTCTGCCTCAGCTGAAGGTGACGGTGGTGATAGCACTTCCAGGCCCGTGGGGTCGTTCGAGAGGATAGAGGTCGAGATGGCAGCCATGCAAGAACTCCTCGGAGGGTGCAACCTCCTTTCCCTAGCAGGCCTTTTGCTAGCTGACCCTCTACCAGCCGACCCTCCACCAGTCAACCTTTGGGTGCAACAACTACTGATCCAGAAGAGATGTAGGGGATGATTGCTGCTCTAGCCCAAGCCCATGTTGAGCTCTGGGAGGACTTAGAGTGGGATAGGAGGAGACGACGCTCTGGGGATAAGTTGTTTATCCGCATATGGAAAGGGATAAAGAAGATCCTAAAGACCCTAGCTCCCAGGGAAAAGCCACCCTAGGCGACCTGATAGGATCTCCCCATGTTGTCCTTCCTCAGCGATTTCAAGGAGGGAGCATATGATAAGGCGGGCAATGTCAGTGACGAGGCCTCCAGCTAGATGAGACCCAGTGCCCCCCCACCCCCATTTTGTCTATTATAACTGGTTTTGGTTAGCCCCTATTTGGGGCTTGTAACACAATCTTATTTCATTTTCTGGTTTTTGTTGTTGAATGATAATAGTGGTTCTATCCTAGTGTACGGATTCCTGTTTGGCATCCTCAAACATTAGTAGGGTTGGCCCTTTTTATAACATTGTAATAGTTTACCTATATTCGTATTGCTTATCCATTATCACCAGGTTCTATTTTTTATTAGATATTCATAATAGAGAATATTGAAATTCTAAATCCTAGCATTCTGCCTGACCACGTCGCTGCAATGATCGTCTTACCGCAATAGTGAATCCGTGATAGAGGTACCTTCTCTGCTGCAGCAAGACAACCTTCACTGTAGCGAAACTCGCTAAGCATAACAAGTGTTATAACAAGAATTCTTTCGTCTCTCTGGTCAACTCAAGTCAGTCCCACCCACCAGTATTATTGTGGGTTCTCACTAATCACTCCTAGGCAGATACCAATTAGACCTGTCAAGATACTAATTGGAATCTTCCAGATATCAATTGGACTCAACTCGGGTGATCGACACATAACCGGACAACAACATGGGAAAGAAATAAGTGTAACTTCCTAAATACTTCATAGCTTCCCAAGGATTAGATGTGGACGTCTACACACCAATCTGCAGGAGTCTACTCAATATTGCTCTTGTACTTGTAGACCGGTAACCTAGATGCTCTAATACCAGCTTGTCGCGACCCAAATTGGACAAGCCGTGCGGGCACCTACATCAACTACATTTGATAGGAGAACCCTTACAAAACACTGTAATTAATATACAAAAAGAAATTTCCGTTACTTTTCACTAATCAATAAGAATCCCAAGAACAAAAACATGATATTCCCCTAAACACATGACTCTCCAAAGATATAGTCGATACAGGTACAAGAGCTCTAATTGAATACTTGACAAGAAAAAAAGACCCAGCTTCGTCTGAGAAGAAGAACATGGAAGCTGGTGCTGAGTACTTCACTCCAATCAAGCAATTTCAAACCTGCCACAACCTACACCAAAAAGGCGCAACAAGGTAGTATCAGTACACCATACGTACCGGTAGGCATCATCAGATGACTAAGGTTAGTTAATACAACAGCATAATAATCAACATGCAATCAATGTCATTAAAGTTAATGATTATTTTACTCCGAAAACATTACATAGGTGTAACTACTACATTCTCGTTCTTAGGACTTATCAAGGTTTATGCAATTACTTTACAAACCCTTTTGTTATTAAGTCCTTCATTTTGTCTCCCTCTATTTTCTACTGCAGTGCAGGCTCTGGCCACTACAGCAGTTCTGCTATCGTGGCAATGTGTCTGCTGTAGTGCTATTATGTTCAGTCAGTAGTCAATTTTTCCTAGTCCGAACAATTTTGTAACACATTTACCTCCTTTACCAATTCCTTATGGTCGACTAAGTCTGTCCGTTATCATTTGTTACTTATTTAATTAGGCACAAAATATCCGAATCTTCCTATTGAGGTACATAAGATAAATTAATCTACTCACTATTCCCGACAACTCACTATCTTTATTTAGACCCCCTCATACCATCTTCTGTAACCCACCAAACTATTTAAAACAACATATAATTCACAAATACAGAGTAGCCGATTCAAGAGCACAAGAAATCATCAACATCTGCCAAAAGAATCAACTCTTCAAATATTAGAGTACACACCCATACCTGTCTTCATACCACAAATTCCATAGTCATATACAGTACCCAAACATGTCCCTCACCTCAAATCCAAATCATGTCGGTATATTCTGTATCACACTTGTATACTTGTACCTTTCTGTATCTGCAACCGTATGTATTATCAAACCATACCCGCACAATCTCTATCTCACAACCATGCCATCAATGATATACCAGGAATATGCCTATGTTATACCGTTGTCCACACATACCATAGGGTCTTATGCTTGCCCTTCCAGTCATGACCTGCAGGGGACTCTAGAAATTCATGTATTGTACACCAAGTTGTATGAAGAATTCATCATACTTGTCTGTGTACTCAAATAGTATACCTAGTCGCATGGTCTTTTAGCCATACCTGTCTATGTACTCACTCATACAGCTCGCCCGGATGCTCGCCTCAGGCATGAGCCACTCGTACATCCTATCCTTTTTTAGAATTTTATCGTATTAACCTATTCATATGAATTCCTTACCTTTGACCCTAGGCCTCTCATTCACCATCATATCATTGAATTTCCTTTCGTATTATCCACTATCTCAGTCATACTTTCATTCGATACCAACTCGCCCCTCAATTTCAGGGCGCACATCATAGCATCAAAAATAATAAATCACACATGACAAGAGTTGCACATTCCTATCGACAAGTAAGATCACATGCACGATTCCAAACCTAATCTCTTACTAAACAGTAATAATCATAGTTACATTAGCACATAAATGAATTTATGACTTGGCCCGCTCACTAGTTTGAGCTCTGCTACAACGACATTCTTGTCGTTACAACGGTCTCGCTGCAGCGGTATAATACATGCTGCAGCAGTATTGCTAGTAGTACTGCATCTAGTCTTCATTCCAGTTTCTTCCCATCTAGTGTCTTATTCTCTATCATACCCACCATGATGTAAAGCACATCATATCAAGCTTATTTCTATAATTAACTTTCTACAATACCATTATTAATGCGAACAACACAATTATCAATTCAGACAATACAATACCAACCACAGCACATTGAAGTCATTCCGCAGGGTATAACTATCAAACTTTATTGTTACCGCTCACACTCTATAATAGTTATAATCTGTCAATCATTCCATTTATTGCATCTCCTAAACGCGATTTACATGATTAATCGTCTGAGATTTTAAATTAAGAAAGGATGATTCCATAATTTATACACCGGGAGTATTTCTAACAACCACACCTGAAGGTTAATCTACACACCGTTGGTTTGGTTCGACATATGCCCTTAAACATAGACCTATTATTCTGTTCTAATCTCTCTCATATGGGTTTTCTCATTATGGGGTATCACTACCCCTTTTCTAATCCGCTCGATCTTAGAATCTCACTGATTTTTATTTACGGACAATAACATAATAAAGTTAAAATCCTACTTATTGAAAGCATATAAACCATATACGTGTATATGTTTGGCTAATCGAAGTCTAATGCAAGCGCGAGTAAATCATAGCCTACCTAGGCGCCAAGCTATCATCCAGATGTTCCCAACTGTGGGATTGTTGTTTTCTTGATTTCTTGCGAGGTTTCTTGCTATGGAGGTTGAATCTCCTCCTTTTGGACCTTCTTATTTTTCACCGAAAAATCAACTTTCTATTTTGGGCATTTTTAATAAGCCCTCCTAAGAGACTTGGTTTCTAAAATCCTAATCGAAATAGAATTGCAAATTTTTTGTTTGCGTCATCCACTGCAACGGACACCCTTTTCACTAGAGCGGTTTCGCTATGGTGGAAGACATCCCGCTGTGGTGGACATCTGCTTGGGTCTACCGATTTGTGACTACGCCCATTTGAATTTACTCATCGTGCGCCTTTCATCTCTCAAAAATTTATTTCAAATTCCTAAAAATTTAAATTCACCCATTTTTTGTGGTTGTGATGCTATAACTGGCTGGGTGGGTCGTTACAGAATTGGTGAATTCAAAATACTTGTTAGAAAGATACAAGGGCAGAATTATTTCTCAACCTGGCATTAGAGTTTTTGAGGACTATTTCCCCGGCAACGGTGCCAAAAACATGACGACGCGAGCCGATACCGCAAGCGTACGGGTCGTGCAAGTAATATAGTGGCTCTTTTTTAAGAACTGGAATGTCGATCCCACAGGGACTGGACCCATTTCGCTAACTATCTAGTTCAAGTGTGATATTAAATACCGGAAATGTTGATTATAGAAGCTTTCGAGAAGGTTTGATTAAGTCTAATTTTTGTCAATGAAATATTCTGAATTCACTCTAAGAGCAACATAGAGTTAAAACCAGATAATCATGCACTATTACGATTTGCAATGGTTTAAGTATGAAACTATCAATTGTCGTGTCACATAATTAGAATTGCATGTTCATTGCCTTTCGAGCCTCTAAACACGACAAACTAGCCTCACTACTTCGTTGAGAGCGAGGATGCTATTTCTAGTTCGTGGGCAATTCACTACGTGGATGTGGTTTACATGGATATGATTAGGGACTCTCGTACACCTAATCATTCGACTCAACTTTGCCTCACAACTACTTCTTCGAGTGGTGATGTGATAATTCTGGGTTGGTCTCTAACTCATCCTGTTTTATCAACCAAGCAAGGCATTAGGTATATCTCTATCCTAACACAAATCATACCGTGAGATACAATCATGCTCCCTACATTCTCATATTCTGACCTAGGTAAATTCTTTCTCAAGCATATGCCCAAGTTAACGTGTATGTATTCAGGGTGATCAATCATAAAAACAACCAATAGTCCAGAATGCAAGACAAAACAACAATCAATAACTTAATTCCAACACAATTTCATCAAAACACAATCATAACTCATGGTTTCAACCCTAGAGGAAGGGTTCTAGCCATTCATGTTCGTACAATTACAAGGAAAAACTATTAAACTAACATACTTAC
>JACEIK010016710.1:0-14793 GCA_018107945.1 Datura stramonium
ATTCTTGAGAAAATCTAAGAAGAAAAGTCAAAACCCTTGCCCTAATATTGAGTACATTGGAAATTCTAAGATTACTGTAAAGAATAAATGTATAATTCTTTGAGAAAAACATGTATACTTGAAAATTCATGCTAAGTTAAGATTTTACTAGTTTATGAATAAATTCTATGAAAAATCTTGTCAAATGTGACATCATGGGAAAGATACTATATAACTAGAAATACTATCATGGATATATAAAAATTATAAGTATGAAAGAATGAAATAATAGAGAACATAAGGAAATTCAACAATTAGAAGAAAAGCCCTATGTCATGGTTTTTAGAGAAAATTACAAACTAGGGTTCCTAAAATTCTTGGAACACAAGGATTGAAGGAAATCGTTGTTGAAGTCTCACATACCTATAGAAGAATAATCTCTAACTAGGACTTTGAAATGAAAGAACTTCGAGAAGAACCCTAGCTTGGACTTGAGAGAGTTTCTAAACTTCTACTGTCAGTTCTTTAGAGTTTTGGAAAAAGTGAGAGGGAATGGTCAACTAATTCCCAAAATCCCCTTCCAAAATACACCAATACTACGTAATTTAGGAATTAGAAGAGTGGAAGATACAAAAATACTCGTAGAAAAACACAGGGGAACTGTAATTTTTGTCCCGTTGTACATCTGATGGCCAATGTGATGGGCCTTCACCATCCCGACGGACCGTCATCTCCACCATCACCATTAAGTAGTAGGGCATGAAAATGTTGCCCAAGTGACTGTAGAAGTGAAAAACCATCATCCTCATCGTCACATTTTAAGTAGAGGGGCATGACTTTGACAGTCCAAGTGATAGGCCGTCGTCTTTCTGACGGGCTGTCAACTCTATCGTCAAAGGATGACGCCCTAAGTGATGGCTCGTCACCTGCTTGAAGAAACATCATCCTTGATGTCAAGGCTGACATTGGGCTTGGAACTTCTATTCTTTTTCTATGGAAGCTACTTCAGAATTAGAGGTGTTACAATGGTTGGCTGTGATGCCAAATGATTCTATCACTATGTTTAGGGAACTCAAAAGGGATTTCCTTAAAAGATCCTTTCCATATTCCAGAGCATTGCAATTGAAGAATGAAATATACAACCTTAGACAATTGAATTATGAGGAACTACATGAGTTTTGGTTGTGGATCAACAAAAAGCCGAAATAGGGGCCCAACCATAGGATCCTGGATGATACATAGTTGGAGATCTTCTGCAGGTCTTTGAATGCTAATACAAAAGTTGTGGCTGTAGTCTTTGAATGCTAACACAAAAGTTGTGGCTGACATTATTTCCAGTGGAACATTTATGAGTTACACTTATGCTGAGGCTGTTGAGGTACTTGACAACATCACTAAGACCAACTGAGCATGGCAAACAAAGGAATTAGAAGTTTCTATTGGCACTTATGTAGTAGATATGTCTGTGGAGTAGAGAAGGAAAGCTAAAGAGAGAGATCATGATATAATTGAGATCAAAACCATGATGGGGCTCCATGCCAAGCACATTATGGGAGCTAGGATGGAAAAGGTAAATGTAGTAGGTTCTAAAGGAAAAGCTCCAAGGAATAATGGTGGAGAGTCTGAATATGATGAGGGAGATAATTTTTAACAATAAGGGGCGGGTTTCTAAACCAAAGCACAGGGGTCTAATCATGAATCTTAGCGCCAAGGTCAGAACTATTATAGGGACAACAATTACTATCGGGGAAAATATAGAGAGAAGAGTAGAGACAGAGAAAAAGATGGGGACTGGAAGAAGCGTGATGGCTACAAAAATGATTGAATTGGATTATATGTTCCTCTAGATAACTATGAAGTAGAATGTAGTAGTTCAAGGATGGAGGAAATGTTACCGGAAGTGCTGAAGCAGATGGAGACTAATGATGGTCATTTCAAGGAGCTTCATATAGATATTTTTGGGATGAACCAAAAGGTAGGCTCGCATGCCATTACCATCAAACAAATTGAGAAGTAGATTGATCAGATTTCTATTGCAATAAATCAAAGGCAGAAAGGCACACATCCTAGTAACACCGTCTAGAACCCGAAGAATGATAGTCACTGTATGATTGTTACTACTAGAAGTGGAAAGGCGATAGTTGACCCTTCTATGCTAATTATGGCTGATGAGTTGGTTGAGCCCAAGTTAATTGATGATGATAAGGTAGTGAATTCTGATGATCATTTTGATATTGATAATTTAGCTAAAAAGATAACTCCTAGTAAGAAAAAGGAGAATGTGTCTAGAAAAGGGAAAGAGAGAGATCCCTCAGAAACCAACTCCTATTCCTAGACTTCCTCCACCTTTCCCAAAGTGATTTAAGAAGAGGGCCAAAGAAGGGAAATATCACAAGTTTATTTTGATGCTGAAGCAATTGTCTGGGAATATCCCTTTAGTTGAGGCACCTGAGCAAATGCCTTTAGTTGAGGCACTTGAGCAAATTCCTGGTTATGGAAAATCTATGAACGACCTTATAACCAAGAAGAGGGTCATTAGATTTGAGCGAGAGGATAATCTGCACAATTGTAGTGTAATATCATCGCGGTCTCTTATGTAGAAAAAGGAAGACTTGGGAGCTTTTATGATACTGTGCACTATTGGAACCCTTAATCTTTCAAGGTTTTATGTGATCTAAGTGCTAGTATTAATCTCATGTCGCTATCAGTGTTCCGAAAGTTAGGCTTAGGAGCTCTCAAGTTGACTACAACATGGCTTCCTATGGTATATCAAATAATGAAAAATCTAGTAGGGATACTCTATGATATATTGGTGAGGGTAAAGTCATTTATCCTTTTGGTCAATTTTGTCATTCTAGATTTGGAGGTGGATTTTGAGGTCCCCATTATCTTGGAATGACCATTCCTTGCACCGATTGTTCATTAGTGGACATGGAAATCGAATAGTTAAAATTTTGGTTGAATAAGGAAGAAGTTACTTTTAATGTATGTCAGTCTATAAAGAAGCCCAATGATATGCGAGTGGTATCAATGATTGTTATAGATGAGGTTGAGCCTCCAATGATGCCTATTGAGGAGAAGCTGAGTGTTGAAGCCGTAGCAGCAGTGATAATGAATTGTGATGCCGGTGAAATGGATGGGTATCATGGAATAGTCAGCGCACATGCTGGTATGGGGTCATACCCTTATGCTTTGAAGAAAATTGATCTTGATTTTATGAACTGTAGAACCCTACTGGACAATCCTTCTATTGAGGATCCTCCAGTCGTGGAGCTCAATGCACTTCCATCTCACCTTCAGTATGTATTCTTTGGAGCCAAAAATACTTTACCGGTCCATATAGCAATAGTCTTGGTGGAATGACAAGTGAAGGCTTTGTCTATATTCTAAAGAGGTACAACAGGGCCATTGGATAGTCCATAGTAGTTATTATTGGGAATCCACTGGGTTTTTGCACACATAAGATCCATCTTGAGCTAGACTATATTCTGAGTATTGAGCATCAGCGTAGGATGATTCCACCGATGCAAATGGTGGTTAAGAAGGATATTATTAAGTGGTTGGATTTGAGCATGGTTTATCCTACTACAAACACCAAATGGGTGAGTCCTGTCCAATGTGTGACAAACAAAGGTGGAATCACTATGGTTCCAAATGTTAATGATGAGCTCATTCCATTGAGGCTGGTCACAAGTTGGAGAGCATGAATGGGCTATTGAAAGTTGAATCATTAGACGCAGAAAGACCATTTCCCGATACCATTTATGGGTTAGATACTTAACCGACTTATAGGTAGAGAGTGGTATTGTTTTCTTTATGGTTATTCGGGGTACAATTAGATATCCATAGCCCGAAAGACTAAGAGAAAACCACCTTCACCTGCCCTTATTGGACGTTTTCCTTCAAGAGGATGTCGTTTTGGTTATGTAATTTGCCCGCCACTTTCCAGCACAGCATGATGTCTGTATTCTTTGACATGGTGGAGGAAACCATATAGGTCTTTATGGATGATTTCTCGATGGTTGGTGACTTCATTGGTGCTTGAGTGCTTATTTGAGCAAGGTGCTGCAGATATTTGAAAAAACCTATTTGGTGCTTAATTTGGAGAAGTGCCATTTCATGGTAAAGGAGGGTATTATGCTTGGTCACAGAATTTTTTGCAAGAGAATAGAGGTTGAGAAAGGATGATTGATCTGATAGCTAGCTTGCCATCATCATTTTCTGTGAAAGGCATTCAGAGTTTTTTAGGTCATGATGGGTCCTATCAAACGTTCATCAAGGACTTTTTGAAGATTGCACATCCTTTGTGCAAATTACTTGAGAAAGAGGTGAAGTTTGTATTTGATGACGCATGCTGGAAGGCCTTTGAATGTATGAAGGAGAGATTGACTACTACTCTTATCATAGTTGCTTCTGACTGGTCCTGATCCTAGAGGAGTGTCCCTAGGGGTTGTCTTGGGCCAAAGGCGTGAGAAGATATTTTATCTTCTCTATTATTCTAGCAAAGAATGTAAGGAAACATAAAAAATTAACACCGTGACAGAGCAAGAGTTATTGGCTATGGTAATTGCGTTTGAGAAGTTTCAAGCTTATTTGCTCGGAACTAAAGTGATTGTTCATATAGACCACACAGCTCTTTGGTAATTGATGGCAAAGAAAGACACCAAACCACGATTGATTAGATGGGTACTTTTGCTGCAGAAGCTTGAGTTCGAGATTAAGGACTGGAAGAGTACCAAGAATCAAGTGGCTAATAACTTATGAGGACTAGAGGAAGATGCAACATTAAGAGATGAGCTTGACATAGATGAAACATTCCCTAATGAACAGGTTTTGGCTGCATCGTAGGATCTCATTCCATGGTTTGTAGACTTGGCTAATTATTTGGTGATTGATGGGGTACTTGAAAATTTGTCCTTTCACCTATAAAGGAATTGTATGTCAGATGTGCGAAAGTTTTTCTGGGATAAGCCATACTTGTTCCACATTTGTGCGAATTGGGTGATCCCTAGGTGTGTGCTCGAGGCTGAGAAGATGAGCATATTGGAGTCTTGTCACTCTTCCCCGATTGGGGGTCATCACAATGGTATCTGATGGCCCATAAAATTCTGCAGTGTGGGTATTGTTGGTTGACCATTCACCAAGATACGCATGATTTTGCAAAAGCATGTGATGCAACCCAAAGTCAAGGAGGAATATCATGAAGGAATGGACTCCTCTTAGCCCCATTCTTGTTATTGAGATATTTGATGTGTGGGGCATTAATTTTATGGGCTTGTTTGTCAGCTCGAATGGGATGAGGTACATACTTGTAGTTATTGACTATTTGTTAATATGGGTAGAGGCGGTTTCACTTCCCAATAATGAGGGCAAGAGTGTCACAACGTTCTTGAGGCAGAATATTTTCTCCAGGTTTGGGACCCCAAGGGCAATCATAGTGATGGGGGTTGACACCTTTGCAATCGGTTGTTTCAAATTTTGCTTAAAAATTATGGCGTGAAGCATAGGGTGGAAACACCTTGTCATCCGAAGTCTAGTTGGTAAGTTGAGGACTAAAACCGAGAGATAAAGACCATCTTACTATGAATGCTAATAGAACTGATTGGTCTAGAAAGCTGGATGATGCCTTATGGGCCTACTGGACTTCTTCAAGACTACTATAGTTATGTCTCCCAATCAACTTGTATATGGGAAAACATGTCATCTACCAGTGGAACATAAGCACAAGGCCATGTGGGTGCTCAAGAAGCTGAATCTAAATTGGGGTGATGCGACGCACCTGAGGATTGATCAGTTGGATGAGTTAGATGAATTTCATTTAAAAGACTATGAATGTTAAGAAATATAAAAGGAGAGGACGGAAATATATCATGGCCGAAAGATTTAGAAAAAAGAGTTTAGCCTTGGTGATATGGTTCTGCTGTTCAATTCAAGGCTTTACTTGTTTCCTGGAAAGTGGAACTCTAAGTGGTTGGGGCCATTTTGAGTGGATCAAGTATTTCCATATGGTTCAACAGAGCTGAAGAATCATGAAGGAAAAATGTTTAAGTTGAAATATTAGAGGGTAAAGGCATATCTCGGAACAAGTGAGGAAATCAAACTAGTTGNACCTTTGGGCTCTGGGTTCGGAGTTGCTGAAATGTTAAACATTGATTTCTCATCTACTCCATTAAAAAATTGTATAAAAAATTTACTTGTTAATTGCTTCATGTATTAAACCAACTTCCCCATGCTTGAAACTAAAATTTTGAATTTGAATATGCCCTCTTGCTAAACCACATAGGAACTAAAAATTGGATTTTGGAACAAAAATGCTTGGTCTGAATAATTGTGAGCAAAATTTATATGTTTTCCACTTGTTGGAACATGCTTTACTTGTGTCGAGTTATGGTTGACTCGGGTGTCTCAGACCCATTGAGTTGGCGGGCATGACAATCTGTAAATGCTTTCACAATAGAGATCAGACTATTTTGCCTACCAAACTCCCACCAAAATAGGTTATAAAATTGTAAAATGGGTGAAGCCTGTGTAACACAATGTGGACAAAGTGCTAAAGTTGAGGAATTTATTTGTATAGTGACAATGCCTCACTTAATGATTCATTCGGTCTCTTGATAAGTCTTAATCATCGACTTTAAAAAACTGGGCATTGGACTCTTATTAACAAGTCACTTAACAAGTCTTTGGTCGCTTAACGACTCATTAGGTGATTCATTCTAAGTGGGAAAAATTGGAAAAGTTTATGAAGTTAAATTAATGGATTACTTAATGAGTCGTTACCATAAGTAATGACTCGTCATGTCACTCATTGTGAGAGATGGCAAATAGGTTATGATTTTGAATATTCACTTGATAGATTAATTAACGAGCCATTACCACCGGTGACGACTCGTCAGGTCCCTCATTTAGACTAATATCAGACACTGTTTCTTGTAAATTTATTTTGATATTTTTGTACAAAAACTACTTCCTCGGGTGCAATGCCACCAAAAGGAACTTTAAAAAAGGGTATGGCTAAGAAACAACGACCAAAATAGGAAAATCCCTCGACTCATAAGCCGGTCGATGAACCAACCTCTTTAGAAGAGTCTAGTTGTTCCGTGGAAGAGTAACATGTTGAAGAGGAATAGTTGGAGTGGTACTTGACAGTTCTTGGAAAGAAAATTCAAATATCATCGTAGCCATGGTTGAGTCTTTGGTTCTAATTGCATATTCCCCCCTTAGTGAAGAAGGGGAAGAGGATGTGTACTCATCACATGGTAACAACATGGTGAGTCTAGTGTTGGATAGGGAAGTGAGTACCCCACAATGGATTCCAATGCTACCAACAATGAGATTGAGACTTCAGATGCATCTCCACCAAGTAGGGCACAACCTACACAACTGAATCGGAGATGGAATGTCCTAGGCATGAGGGTTGTCTATAATTGTGACATAGCAGAAAATGAGAGGGGAAACATGAAGAGGAGTATCTATGAGGAGCCTCGCCTAATCACCACTTGGATTAAAGATCTGCTAGAGATACAAATCCTATATGATAGATACACGTTCGGCTGGATGAGTGAACCTTTAGGTAGTTACAACGCGTCGATGGTGTGAGAGTTTTATGCTGCCTATGCTGCTAGGCTGAAGAATCAGGCCCCTGTAGGCCAAGACTGGAGAAAGCAGCCAACATTGACCAGTGTCATGGTGCGGGGCACTCATGTAGAAATTTTAGAGTACACCATCTCACGTATATTGTATAGTGTAGATTTTGAGCCTCTGAACAACACTATTGAATTTGAGTATTAGGTGAGTTTGATGAAGAATATTACGGTCAAGAAATTGAGTGCAGAGAATAAAAAGTTGCACTACATATGGCTAGTGCGGATCAAGGTTGCGAAGGAAACAAACATGGAATGGCTAACAGGTTAGCAATCGCTAATGAAACACGCGACTCGAAACTTTAAGGCAATGTTTTGGTAGTCACTGGTGAAGCATCATCTAGGACCGAACAGTAATGATAATATCATTTCCTCAGATCGTGTTGACTTGTTGGCTAGTATTATGGAGGGCTCTAAGATCAATTTCCAGTACAAACAACATATTCCCCTGTTTGGTGACTAAGTTGTGCAAGGCATCTAGGATTCTAGAAATAGAGGATATTCTGTTACTCGGGTCCTATAGTTAAATGTGGAATAATAAGAATATAACCAATTCATGCTAGAATAACATCAAAGTCCATCATGTCTAGCTCTACTAGGTCAACTGTGGTATCTTTATGATGGACTAAAACTCTATAATCTCTGTAGATTCTCTTAGCTAAGACTGACCAATGGACTAGAGTAGAAACACTAAAAAGCTCTAAGAGTTATTCTGGGGAGATTCCAAACTTAACTTCTACATAAGGAGTCACAAAATATAGAGTATCACCTGAATCAAGTAAATCATATACATCAATCGAGAAGACTATTAACATACCCGTGATAATGTTTGGGGAGTTCTCTTGATCCTAGCGACTACACATAGCATACAGATGGTTCTGACCTCTACCTGCTCTCGAAGTATTGCCCTTTTGGGTAACTCTACCTGCTGAGGGAGTAGACTAAACTCTATTACCCTCATTAGCATATCATTATGGACAATATCTCAGATAATGGCCCTGCTGGATGCAGCCATAACATCCGTCTCTACCAGCACGACACTCGCCTAAGTGGACCTTACCACACTTGCTACAAGATGGCTGTCGAGGTGTTCCCTATACCTGAGACCTCTTATCACTTCTATTACCTATAGCATTAGCTGTCTATGTAGGCGTAGAGGACATTTTTATATAGAAAGACCTATTTTAATTTTTGTTCCTCTGTTGAGTAGCCTCATGACCTGTTATCTTAGTCCTCTTACTCTAACGCTCCTCTCGGTCATTCTGCTTATCTTCTTCTACCTAGTGGATGTAGACCATGAGCCTAGAAAAATCTATATCATAATCAAGAAAGAGCCCTTACATTCCTTATTCACATGCTTTCCCAATTCAAACATGAATTTCCCCATTCTGGCCCTCATATATGGTACCATTTATGGAGTATATATAGATAGTTGAATAAACTTAAGGATATAGTCTTTTTGCTCATATGACCTTGAGTCAAGTTAACAAACTCCTTTGCCTTTGCCACTCTTAGTTCCTAAGAGAAGAAGTGGCTTAGGAAAGCTTCCTCAAAACTATCCCAAGTGGTTGGAGTTGCATTATCACCCCGCCCTTGCTCGCACTAGTCATACCATATGTTGGCCATATCCTTGAGCATATAAGAAGCATACTCAACCCCCTCTGTCTGCATGGCATGCCTTAAGAATTTTATAGACCTCATCAATAATGTTCTGAGGATCCTCATATACTTTAGATCCTGTGAATACTGGAAGATTCATCCTCAAGAACTCTCTAATTCTTGGTGCTCCTAAGTCATGAGAGCAAAAGCTAGCTAGTGCTGAGTTTTAACGACCTGGCCAGGAAGCTACCAACTAAGTAAGAATCTTAATGGCCCCTCTAAATTCTATCTCGTAAGTACCCATACTACGAGGCTAAGGAACTAGTGTCTTAGGGATTCTGATGCAAGTGGTTTGTCCATCCTAGACACCCTCATTGGATCCCTAAACTAGAGTGTATGGACCATTCCAAGTCTGTATCCTGGTCTATGGAGGCACATTGACTATGTTCCTCTGACTGGAAGTATGTTTAGGAGGCATGATCTGAAACACGCGAATACACAAGTTAGGAGGAAGTCTTTATAGAGTTAAACTCAATTGCACAATCTAAAGTATGAAAGAAGGGAAGCATTTTCTAATGCTTCGTAGTCTCCTAATTATAGATGTGGTGCGCTTCACACCTATAAGAAGGACGCTACTAGACGCAGCTTCATAGACACCTTAGGACTCTTTCATTACCTAAAGCTTTCATAGCAAGTTTTCCATGCCCCGACTCTTCTGGATTTTGTCCAACATTCAGACCACTCTCATGATTTAAGTGAACCCTTAGTCTGGCTTACTATTTTCTTAAAATATAATAAAACATAGCGGAAGTAATAATTGTATAAACTCAATAAATAAACTAAAATTTATTAACCAAAACCAAAATCAATATTATAAAGTAACATTATTGACTCAACTGTAACTCTATTTATGAAGCCTCTATAACTGAAGACTAGTGCTGAGACATAGCCCTCACAACTACCTCATGCTCTATCAAAAATAAAATTACTCCATGACCCGGACTCTCCGAAAGTAGGAGGCTTCACCAACAGCTAAATCATAGTAACGTCATAGTGCTGTGTCTGCTGCTCATCCTGTCTATCTAAGTCTGCAAGATAATAAGATACAACACCAAATGGTGTTAGTACATAGAATGTACAAAATGTAATAAGCCTGAATGAAATAATAGTTCAGCAAGAGTATGCGAACTAAAAGAGTAAACTAACTGAATTAACATAACTGAATTTGAAACTCCGAATGATGCATAAGAATCAATATGATCAATGAGTAAAATAGTTATGCAATAAACCTATGCATCAATATAATCTCTGAAAATACATAAATAAATGCATAACTTTACTTGGGGATTTTCTCATAACCAACACATTGTGAATGAGTACATGATGCCCAACTATCTCGCTCAATTTGGCAGAGCTACTCAAAACCCTTTATAGGGAAAATAATGGTCACATATGGATACATAAATTTGAGTCCTTACCAAGGACTTATCTTTGAGTAGTCACCTGAACCAATGACATGATCTTATCTTACATTGGCTAAGTAGTTCCGGTTCTTTAATCAAGGATATCAATAATCATTAGTTTATGTGAAGAACCAATAGAGTAGGATTATAAACTTTAATCAATGACATCAATAATGAACTCAATATGAAGAACTCAACAATAGCAATTCAATGTATATAGAAAGAGAAGAAGACAATTCAAGAATCTAGTCAAAAAACCTAGCTTTAATTTGATTAAACTCTTGCATAGATTTAGGGCATAAGGATGATTAGAAATCCTCACTATAGTTATCCTTACATACCCAGAAATCAAACTTCAACTCAAGCTTGAATAACCCTAATTTGGAGAAGAAGACTTCCTAGCTTTCTTGATGACTTGAGAGCTTAATGACTTTGAATTCAAGTTGTAATGGAGGGAACATGAGTTTAGAATAATTAAACCCTTAAATACTCTTTAGGAATCCTAAAACATTTTAGATTAGGAGCTAAATATATGGAAATTTACCAAACTAACCTTAAGAACTCATGTGCGAATTTGACCCGTCAGTGGAAACATGTCACTTGATGATTCATCCCAACATTTTACAATTCATAGGGTCTTCTCATTACATGTGGAGCAATATAAATACTTTTTGATCTTCAGACCACAACCAGTTAGAATGCCTCACTCAAACAGTCGTTATCCATGCTAACATGTTATCACCTAAACTACTGGGACTGATAAGAAAATCTCAATTTTTGGAACTTTGCTCAAGATGGATCCACCTAATGAATTGTTAAGTGTTATAATGACTCACTTGATCAGTAGTTCGGTGCTTTTTGTTTGGTTTCTACTATTTTTCTGCTTCATGTCTAAGTTTTAATCTTAGGGTCTTTTGAAGGTTGTTACAACACATCCTCAACTAGTTCTCTCTTCTCTTCCTCTACATAAGTTGTCCTTCCCATAGATAGCTTAATAAGAGCATCAACAACTACATTTTCTTTATCCAGATTATATACAATACATATGTCATAATCTTTAAGCAAGTCAATCCATCTCCTCTATTTGAGATTCTACTCCTTCTACATGAAAAGTTATTGCAAATCTTGTGTTTTGTGAACACATCAACATTCGCACCATATAGATAATGGCGCCAAATCTTTAATGTGAACACTACCGCTGCCAACTCAAGGTCACGAGTTAGGTAATTCTTCTGATAGGTCTTAAGCTATCTGTAGGCATAATATATAACCTTACCATTCTGCATCATTTCACAACTGATGCCTACTCTGGATACATTACAATACACCACAAAACCATTTTACCCTTTAGTTGGGTCAACATAGGAGTAGTACTCAATCGATCCTTTAATTCCTAAAATCTTTTGTGACAAGCTTCAAACCATTGAAATTTGAACTTCTTTTAAGTTGACATAGTCAATGAAGCAGCAATAGCTGAACCTAAGAAACTTCTGATATCAACCGGAGTTTTGGTTCTGGGCCAACGCTTTACAACCTCAATCTTTTGAGAGTCAACCTGAATAACCTTGCTGGAGACTATGTTTCCTAGGAATGATACTAATTTCAACAAAAAATCATAATAATAATCCTTAAGTATCTGAAGGACTATTCAGAGATAACTAGCATGATCCTTCTCACTTTTGGAGTCAACTAAGATGTCATCAATGAACACAATAGCGAACATATCTAGATATTTCTTAACACTCTATTCATGATGTCCATAAATGCTACAAGAGCATTAGTCAAACCAAATGACATAAGAACAAACTCAAAATAACCATTATGGGTCTTGAAGGTTGTTTTAATAATATCACTTTCTCCAACTTTCAACTTGTGATATCCTAATCTGAAGTTTATCTTAGAGAAATAAGTGGTACCCTATAGCTGGTCGAACAAGTCAATATTCTAGGAAGGGGATACTTATTTTTTGATGGAGTCTTTGTTAAACTAATGGTAATCAATACACATTCTAAGAGTATTATCTTTATTATGCACAAAGAGGACTGGAGCACCCCAAGGAGAAACACTAGGGCAAATGAAACCCTTATTAGAAAGATCATTAACTGCTTTTTTAACTCCTTTAATTCGCCTAGAGTCATTTTACATTGCGCAATAGATATAGGTTGAGGGTTAGGAATAAAATCTACTTTGAAATCTATTTCCCTATCTGGAGGGACTCTGGGAAGTTCATCTGGAAAGACCTCTGGGAACTTAATCACAACTGGAATTGACTAAAGAGATGGTGTCTCGACATTAAAATCTCTAACTCTTAGTAAATGATAGACACACCCTATATAAATTAACTTTCTGTTCTTAAGGTATGAAATGATGGACTACCTTCCCAAACTAAGACTTTCTCATCCTGAAACTAGAACTCTTCTTCTCGTGTCTTACAATTAACTGTGGCCGAATAGGAGTATAACCAATCTATGCATAAAACAATATCAAAATTGACAATGTCTAACTTAACTAAGCCAGATGTGGTGTCTTTATGATGGACTAAAATGGTACAATCCATGTAGATTCTTTTTGCGAAGACTAACTCACTAACCGGAGTAGAAACACTGAAAGGCTCGTAGAGTTGTTCCAAGAAAATACAGAACTTGACGACTGCAAAGGGAGTCTGAAGTAATAAAGTAGCACCTAGATAAAGTAAAGCATTTAACATCTACTTTGAAATCTATTTTCCTATCTGGAGGGACTCTAGGAAGTTCATCTGGAAAGACCTCTGGGAACTTATTCACAACTGGAATTGACTTAAGAGATAGTGTCTCGACATTAAAATCTCTAACTCTTAGTAAATGATACACACACCCTTTAGAAATTAACTTTTTGGTCTTAAGGTATGAAATGATGGACTACCTTCCTAAACATAGGCTTGCTCATCTTGAAACTAGAACTCTTCATCTCGGGTCTTACAATTAACTATGGCAGAATAGGAGTATAACCAATCTATGCCTAAAACGATATCAAAATTGACCATGTATAACTTAACTAAGCCAGTTGTGGTGTCTTTATGATGGACTAAAATGGTACAATCCATGTAGATTCTTTTTGCTAAGACTAACTCACTGACCGGAGTAGAAACACTAAAAGGCTCGTAGAGTTATTCCAAGAAAATACAGAACTTGACGACTGTAAAGGGAGTCTGAAGTAATAAAGTAGCGCCTAGATAAAGTAAAGCATTTACATTAAAGGAGAGGACATTTAACATACCAGTGAAAACATCTGGGAAGTTCTCTTGATACTAACAATTAGTCATAGCATATAGACGGTTCAGACCTTCGCACGTCCCCAATGTAGTGCCTTCTTGGGAAACTCTATCTGCTGATGGAGTAGATGTGCCCTATTGCCCCCATTTCCCTATCGGGATAGATAATCCCTAAAAAAGTGTTTCTGTTGGCTGCATCCATAAAATCTATCTCTACCTGGACAACACTCACAAAAGTGGGTCCTGTCATACTTTCCACAAGGTGGGTGTTGAGGGGATCCACGAATCATTCTACCTTATATTTGAGACCTCTAATCATTCCTATTGCTTGGAGCTGGTGCACTAGCTTCCGGCGGTGTAGGTCCATAGCATTTTTTTTTGAAAGAAGTACCTATTACCATTTCCGCTCCTTTGCTGAGTAGTCTCATTACCAACTAACTTTTCCCTCTTACTCTGATGCTCCTCTATATCCTTTTGCTTATCCTCCTCTAACTGCTGGGTATACACCATAAGCCTAGACATATCCATATCATTTATCAAGATTGCATTCCTTCTCCATTTTCTTAACTAATCCAAGCACTAACTTCCTCATCCTAGATCTCATATATGATACCATCTCTGGAGCATACCCAGACAAATGAATGAACTTAATATTTCTTCACTCCCATGGTACCCTGCTTTAACTTTATGAACTCTTCTGCTTTGGCCTCTCTCAATGTTCGGCTGTCTAGATGACTACACGCAACTGCACGTGGTCGTACAAGTAGTAAGTGGCTCAAGTAAGCCAAGTATCGATCCCACAGGGACTGGACTACAGGGCAAAATCACCTCAAGTGTCAATCTACTGTAACTCTAACAA
>JACEIK010016711.1:0-14793 GCA_018107945.1 Datura stramonium
ATGTATAAATGAGATAGTCGACTCTAGTCTTTTTTGTGATGTATGCTATAGTATTGTGTGGAGTACCTGTATTCAATTTTTCTGCATTTTCGGTTTTTGAGATAGTCCATATTACAGGGGAAACTCTGCCAAAATTTTTCTAAGAATAAGTCGAGTAAGTTGAGGTTCCTATATGTAGAAGTTTACATTCGAGGACGAATGTTCTTAAGGGGGGGAGGATGTTACACCCCGTAAATTTTAGACTTGTAGATGGCCTATTCGCATGTTGGTTTAGAGTTTTTGAATGTCATACATGCTAGGAAAAGGCCCGGGGAAATATCGGATAAGCGACACATCGAACCATCGCGGGAGGAGCCAAGGCAGAACCCCTCCGCGATGGCACCGTGTCACGGAGAGAGGGCCTCTGCGATGGCGTCGTGCCACCGAGGCCCTGTCCAGGCCCAAGTATATAAACCCCTCCACTTCATTTTTTTTCATAAAATTCTTTTAATTTCTAGAGAGAACGAAGAGAAATAGAGGGTGCGAAGGGTATGTTATAATTTCCTTCCGATTACGCCGTTATATGCGGTCCAAACTCGGTATAACCTTGGGTAGTGAGGTATTAAGCAGCAAGGAGAATTCCTGCGGGCTTAGTTTCATGATATTCGGTTGGAGAACCGTCTTGATACCGAGCTAAGGTAAGTGGAATTGCTCCAAATTACTCCTAGCCCTAAAGTGAGTATTTATCACTTCTGGACTTTCGTGAAATAGCGAGTTTCCGACTATTTTTTGATAAGTCAAAGTTTGGGCTATATATATATATTAAAAGTGATATTTTCTTCCAAAATATTTTCCCGGGACTTTCGTGAAATAGCGAGTTTCCGACTATTTTTTGATAAGTCAAAGTTCGGGGCTATATATATATTATTAAAAGTATATTTTCTCCAAAATATTAATGTATTTAGTCCTAAATTGTATATAGATGCAAACTTGGAGAAATAGCGAATATTGACCGAATTACGCCGCTAGCCGGAATCAGTAACAAAGGTATGTAAAGCCAGTTCTTCAAGAAGATAAAGAATCCCAAAGGTAGTAAACAAAGTAAAGTCTAGAAGAGGGAACCTAGAAGCAGAGAATTAAGTCTAGTATGAATTCATCAGGCATGTTTTATGTTATTACGTTGTATCTTTAATAAAGTTAGTAAAGCAATATTAGACATTTCGATAATATTCCGTATACGATAGCTAAGTATGAGAATCAGTTTTTAATGCAAAGTTATTCTAATAAGAAACTGTAATACAAATAGTATTTCTTTTCTACGAACATGGCTTGTTATGCATGGATTATTGTTGGTTGAGACCCATTTGCTATGAGGGCACCAGAGCTTCCTCGTCGCCTCAGGTTACTGGGATGTGTCGACTCTCCCGCCGTAGGGTGAGGATACGTCACTTTTCAAGGAGCGGCCTCTGCTGTCCTGCAGAGAGTTAAGATGGGATGCAACATTCCCATATCGCTGATCACTTAGTGTTATAGCTTACCTCTGTTACACTTGTGCCTAGGGGCCATTACAAATACAAAGATACGTATACAAATTAAAGTTTATAGTTACAGATGTCCTCCAATCGATACGCTTATAGTCGTAATATGAGAGCCCAAGCCGTATACCTGTGGGGCCGGTAAAGGTGCCTACTTAGTAGGCGAGTTGAGGATTTACTTTGGATGGTTTTGACCCGGTAGGGGTATAAAGATTTGTGTTGGTTGGCAATCTTCCGGCTTATGGGGGTCAATGGGTATAGGTCCTTGTATGTTATATATGTATATACATGTTATTTATTAGGGCCGATAAAAGATTCACGCTGGATGTAGTCTTCTACCTTACCTTCAAGAGCGCGTATAAGCTATTTCGCATCCTCCAGCCTGCATAAACACGAATTTATGCTATTTAGAACTGTTTCAAGATTGCTTAAGCTTATATTTAGTTATGTTCACTTTGCTTTACATACTTGGTGATTTGTGTATACCGACGCCCGTTTGGGTGCCGTGATTACTTGCCTGCGCTACCCGAGGATCTGGTGAGCCGACCCTCGTGATCCCAGCCAGCTTGTAGTCATCAACTCCCGTCATCGAGCTTGATATTCGTGAGGTCTATTCTATTTTCGTTGTATAGTACTGCAGGTCTGGCCTTGTCCGACCATCTTATCGCATTCTGCAGGCTTGCGTATTAATATATATTTCTCGTAAGGCTGTGCTTGGCCAGGGGTCGCGGCGTATGTTTTATCAGTTTATGTTGGCCGCAGCCTATTCAAGATAGTAGTTGGTGACCTTGCTGGTCACTCGAGTAGTTTAGTTCCTGATTCAGCCCCTCAGTTGAAACATTGTCGCACAGGCCTTGTCGCCCCACTTAGGTCCCCCTAAATGAATGGGGTTCTGGTTAGCTGATGCTATAGTACAAAAGCTATAGGCTCAGCGCGGGCCGATTTACACCGCTATATAGCCCGTTGATTCTCAGAATCGTAGTTAGAGCCGCCCAGCTCCGGTGGCGCCAGCTCGCAGTCTAGAAGTTCAAGTCCTAGTAGGACACCAAAAGCGGCCATACCTAAGGAGGGCGTGACATTGTGTCTCTGCGGTCTATATAAATCGCTTGGGTATATGCGATCATCATCAATTCTTACTTATAGAACTAATAACTTAGGTTCATTCAAATGACTCCGCTCATCCCCATTGGATGACTACACTCAATCACCGAGTTAGGTTTCATGATCAATTTCAAATTAACCGTTAATAATATGTCCCAAATTTAACTATCTCGAGACCACAACACAAGTTAATACAATGATCATCAAGATCAAGGCTTTGTTGTAATTCTCTTTTCCTAATCTCTACCTCTCTAGGCTCAAGCAAGTAAAGAATTCAGGCATGTCCTAACGTTGTACACGTTTAAGAAACGTTTAAGCATGAAGAGAATACAATACAATACATTTGTTTTGCATTGGTTTTGAATCAAATTTATGTAATCCTAGCTTGTTAATCCACCATGGTTCCCACAACCCTAGCTATGGAGGTTTTAGAGTCCCATAGTTGCAGGATTGTGCTTTTCATTCATATTTAAATACATAAATCGATACTTACAATTATGGATGAGAGAAAAAATTCTTTGTATTAATCAGCAAAATCTTCAAGAACAATATGAAGATCAAAAGAAAACCAAGAAAACGTTGATCACAAGTTGAACAACTCAATTCTCACGTCTAAGTCTCCCTAACTTCATTGCTAATCAATTCTAATCATTCCTAGTCACCTCTCTCTCACCCTCTAATGAAAATAAAACATAAAAGATATTTATAAAGACACAAAAATCCTTTTTCTAGGCTAACAAGGTGTATTTCCATAACTGAAACTGTCTGCATCACGACTTGTCCTATGACCCGTAGCAGGTAGGTACGGGTCATACCTGCTTCCCAATGTCATAGGCTGGCGGAAATTTGGCTAAGTGTTTGACCTTGGAACGACTCATACATGCTTCCTACGAGTCGTACTAAGCTTTTGTGGCTTGACTCTAAGACTTTGAAATTATTCTGAAGTTCATCACGAGTGCTTTTGTACGACTCATACATTGCTGCCCCGAATCGTACTGTCTATCCGTAGCAGGAGTCAGCCTCT
Source organism: Datura stramonium (assembly GCA_018107945.1). Lineage (NCBI taxonomy): Eukaryota > Viridiplantae > Streptophyta > Magnoliopsida > Solanales > Solanaceae > Datura > Datura stramonium. The sequence continues at coordinate 3,640 of JACEIK010016711.1, forward strand.
TGTGCAAATATCCGGAGTCTTCCCACGACTTCTTCACTACGGCCTATACAATCTTTCTAAAACTCGTACTGAGAGTCGTAGGATATACATCGTCATCCTTAGCCTTCTGAAACTTCTCACGACCAACAGTAAGACTCGAAGCACCTTCCTACGGCTCGTACTGAGGACTGTGAGTTAAGCCTATTTTCTGCACTTTTAGGCTATCTTTTCCACAGTTTTTCTCCAAGACCTATTTATCATATAACCAAAGAAAAAGTGCCTTATATCCATATAAATATACCTAATTCCATGCTATTTTCTTAGTTTTAAGCGTCGAAAGTGTTGTAAACTCACAGCACATCATCACCCTCAACTTAAGACTTTTGCATATCCTCAGGAAAAAAAAAACTAAAAACGATGCTCAACTAGAAAATAAACCTAGGATACTACAGCCAATACTAAACAAAATTTGCACTTATACATTCAACAATATTCTTACCCTTTTCCATGAACCAACATCAACTAATGTACCATAAGAAACCACAAAATATGATAAATAGTGATCAAGACATGTCATCTAGCTATCAATAGGCAATCAATTTATCACCAATGTTTTTCACACAGACCAATGGTAAAAGTAAACATAATCCATATACACTCACAACAAATGAAGTCCCCACTCACATGTATAGTGTAAAATATTACATAGGACAAAACAAGAAAGGCGCTCACTCTCACAAAGAAATTTCAAGTATTATGCATCAGATACCATAGGCTTGCTCTTATTTTCTCTGCTTCGGTTTATCAGATGGTTGAATTAGGATCACTATAGGACTTGCTATGGCTTGTAATGTAGTATTTAGGGCTGGATATGATAAATATGAAGGATTTTATAAGTGACTATCCCTTTCTTGGCACTACATCCATTGGCTACACCATTCACGTATTTCACCCTTTATGCTTCTCATTCCTTTTCTTCCCTTTTCACCTCTATTATGTACATTTGTATGGGTGTGGTGTATTTTCAACTTTTTCCAACATTTTTTCTTTTGAATTTTCTTTTTCAAGATTTTCAACTTTTTTCATCTCTTTTTTTTTCTTTCACACCACACCTCATTTTTAACCTTTTCTCTTTTCTCTCCCTTTTTCTTTTTCCCATCTCTTATGCACCCCTACTCTAGCCACCCTCAACTTAGGCATTTTTCCTACATTGAGATTCACAATATACAATGAAGGACCATGTCCAAAATAGGTTCATTATAAAGAAATAGGTATGGTTAATCGGTGAATCAACGAAAAATGGTCTATTAAAGGCTCAAAATTGGGATCAAGAGAATCATATGATTTTGGTAGGGTTATTTTGGCTAAAAGTGAGCTTAAACAAAAACTTCCTATGATCATATCCTAACCAACCATCCTTAGCCTATACAAAGACCAACCAGGCAAGTTCTAGATCTTCAACATAATACTGAACTAAGTACTACACCTCCCTTACTCATGGTACATGACTTATATTCACCTCACATATTTGGTTTATACATGGCTTAAAAAGACTCCTCATGCTAATAAATGACATGACATCAAAAGATCCACAAAAATTAATGCATGCAGTCACAAATACATAGCTAATGCATCAAAATTATTAAACAGGGTCAATTTTTTTCAAAAATCAAAACTAATGCATTTTCATTGACTGAGTACTCCTAAGTTATTTCCTAATTAAACAAAAATCACAAAATAAGAAATAAAATTGTAAACATGCCAGTTCTACTACATAGCATGTTTGAGGAAAAAGAATCATGGCAAGAAAAACCATAGGACGAATCAAAAATCCTAAAAAATCACAAGTACACCCCCTCCCTTTTTTGAAAATTAAGCTTTGTCCCCAAAGCATGAACTACAAGATCACAGGGAAGGGAACATACATGTGGTGCTCTAGGCGGTCCTATCGTCCTGCAGACGAGGTACCTCCACTGTAATTGTGGCGCTAGCGGTGGCCGGCGCACTCAATGAAGTATCCACAGGGGGAGTGGTTACCCCCTCAGTAGTTTTGGCCACTTCTACGGCCTCAGTGTCAATCTGGGCTGAAGGTGGCTCACCCGAAGAGTCACAGACACTAGCAAGATTGGGCTGAATCATGGTGGAGCTGCCTACTCCTCTAGCTCGCTCCTGCAGCTCTGACATATGTGCGTCATGAGTCTGCAGGCTCTCTTCTCTGGCCCTCTTGCATTCTTTCCTTTCCTTCTTCCTCTTCTTCCTCGGACTCTCCTCTCCAACATCCTCAACAGCTCTTTTCTTTCCCTTATCTCTAGTAGCTACCATCGGCTCCTAGTAAGCCACCAAGTCAATCTCCTCATCGAGCTCGGCATCTAAATCTGGAAAAGTGGGGGCTGCTAGGACTGCTGGTTTTCGTGATGACAACTCAACTACTTGGCTTCGAAGAGCTCCCAACTCCCCACGGAGACTACTAGTGTCTGTCTGCTCCACTATCTTCACATTGAATCGGCTCTCAAATCCATCTAAGTGAGCATGTAGAGCCTAAGTTGTTGTATTTATCTCTGTCTTGACCCATTACTTTAGATTTTCCATCATAACTTGAATTTTTCGTTCAGCCATGGTTAACCGTTTAGCCAGTTTCTGGAGGTCATGAGGCACCAAAATATGCCTTGCTGGAGTCTGAGTCTGCAGGATAGGTAGTGGTGCAGCTAAAGTGCTAGGAGCTAACTCTGAATGACCAACATTTGTAGTCGGTGTCTCGCTCTACTCCTGTAAGGTCGGGAGATTCAGTTGTGCGTCCCCTATTGGCTTGACTAATGGAATTGTGGTGGGTATTCTGGCTCGACTTGCCGGGTTCATCTCATCTCGAATAAGGCCGATGTTTGCAATCCTTTGACCTCCGATTAGCTGCTCCTCACCCCATCGTATTGGCACCCGTGCCTCTATGCATAGCCTGAATACAAGACTCAGGAATGGGATTGTAGTAATCACTCCCACTTCTCGATCTCGTATCTCCTATGGAATGATCCACGAGATTTTGATAGGATAACGCGACATGAGGCATGCCACCAAAGCTGCTCTGTCAACACTCAATGTGTTGTCGTTGACCGTGGGTGCTAACCAGTGGTGTACTAGTCTCCAGCAGGCTTTTGCTATGAAGTTGAGAAAGTTCTTTGTCACCTGCTTTCCACCAGTAACCCATTCAACTTATCCTTATTTTCAGCAATCACACCTTCCAACCATTGTAGCTGCCTCTGCCTTTCCTGAAAGCCCAAATTCCTGATCTTCTTCATCGCCTGCACCTTGTAGTCATACTCAGGCATCATTCGTGTAGGCAAGAACTATGGTCGATAGAGAACCTGAGAGATAGTCTACTTTGATATGTCTACCTCTCGTCCTCGAACCATCACACTCTCCAGTCGGGGATGGTCTTTTATTTTTCTTCCCCTCCTTTTCCTTTTTCTCCATGGTGTCCAAATAGTTGGTGTAGAACTACTGAACCAATTCTGCGGTATATTGAGCTGGAGTCTTAGCCATCCACTCAAAACCATAGAAGCTGAATATCCTCTTCATCTCCTCAACTTCATTCAATGAGTTTGTGAGGGTCCGCGGTTCTTCCTAGATGCTCCGCCTTGGCTTGTTCTTGGCAATGAGAGAAATGCCTTGCTCATAGATTTCTCTAGCTCCCGGCACTATCCACCGAACTGTGTGATTCTCTCTAGATGGGGTCTGTATTTGTGTAGCATTTGGAGCCTCCTCCTATGATTCATCGCTGCCAGTTGACTTAGTTGATTGGGTCTCCTTAGACCCTTCTTCTACATTTGAGTCATTTCCCGACTCCTGATTACCTCCTCTAGCTCCCTCCTCAGACTATGGAGCTTAGGCAGATGTGGCAGTGGCTACTTCGGCTTGTCCTCTTACTTTTTCCCTAGTGATTCTGGTTCCGCCAGTATTTGAACTATATACCTATAATCCTTAACCGAACCACTAGGGGAATTGCTTGCTTGCCCAGCCTCCGACTTGGATGTTTCATCAATTAATGCTCTCCGGGCTATTTCTTTGGATGCTTTTCCCTTCATTGTCATTGTTCCTGTAGAGAAGAAAGTTAGAATTCCATATTTGAGAAAAAAAGAACAAGAAGAGAACACTTTTAGATTCTTAACATGGGTCGACAGTACGGGTTGTACCCTGAAGGTACGACTCGTATGAAGGCGCAGAAACTCTGTATGCATGTTATGACTCACAAGTACGACTCGTACCATGAAGGTATGACCCATACCTTGAGTCGTCTGATGAAGCCCCAACAATACCATTTCCTCTGTATTTTCCATGACTCGAGGTACGACCCGTAGGTCGATTCCACGAGTCATAGGAAGGACTTTTCTCCCTCATCTTGCTTAGCCCTGTTCATTCCTTAGGTATGAATGCTCAGTATGCCTCATAGTGACAAACTATGAACTGTACTGTGCTTCATACCACTTTCTTGGCTTACTCAATTTTTGTTCAGTTTGCAGGGATTCTTTTTTCACAATTTTGGGTACTCAGATTTCCCCAGGTCTAGGCATATCATTCGACCAATTAACCACTATTGATCCCTCCTCTTTTTAATCATTACCCGTAAGTCAACTTTTAAAGGCATCAATTCACAATTTTAACCCAAAAATATAATGCTTTCCTAGTCGTTCATGGTTCAATATTATCCCTGATCATTGTATTTTTGAGATTTTTCAAGCAAAGACCACTACTCAAAGGAGTTTTGACAGTGGTAAATTCAAGCAAGTTAAAATTTTCGATATTCAATGCATTACGTACTTGTTTCTTCTTTCTTCGACTGGTAATCACAAATGTCGGTTGAGACACACTTAATTTGAGCAAGAAATTGCTCGTAGATTCCTTGCTCTTGAGTTACGCGTGTGAGGGATTCGTAGGTTGGGTTCGTAATTTTATCTTGTTTGCGTGGGAACAAGGGTCGTGTGAGGTTTTTGGTTCAAAATAGGAAAAGGGAAAATGTGAAAACCAGGGGACATACGACTCATACCATAAGTCGTAGGAAGGACATACGACTCGTCCCTTGGATCCATAAGTCAGAGTTTTGAAAACTTACCTGGGGACATACGAGTAAATCTTATGACTCATACTATGTGGGTATAGTTCGTATGATGACTCGTAGGTCGTTACTTTTGAATTACATCTCTGAACCTCACCATGCCTCTTGCTACAGCTCGTAGGATGCTATCACGAGTCGTACGGAGAGCCATAGAAACTTTTTTTCAGTAGTTTTTCTGCCTCAATGTTTTGTTTTCCCTGCACACTGAGCACACATTAGTTTAATAAATTGGCTTGCCTCTCAAGAAGCGCTTGATTTAATGTCGCGGCACGACGCAGGTGGCCCGGTTACTCAGACTTCACCGAGCCACCACTTGCGTTGCCTCCCAAGAAGTGTCTAATTTAACGTCGCTGCATGACGCAAGTCTTTTGACTACTCATAATTTGTCAAGTGACTCATATTCATCCTCTAGTGCTGAGATTACACTGTATTCCTTGGGTTGCTGCATTGTCCGAAATATGTTGGAAGTGACCTCTTCTTTGTTTAATCTCAACTTCAGCCAGCTAGCCTCTACATATACTAAAGCCCTCCCAGTCGCAAGGATTGGTTGCCCCAGAATGATAGGGACCTTATAATCAACCTTGAAATCTAAAATCACGAAGTCTGCTGGGACTATGAATTTGTCCACCTTGACCAGTACATCGAACAGGATCCCCAGTAGCTTCTTCACAGTTCTGTCGGCCATTAGTAGCCGCATAGTGGTCGGTGTGGGGGATCCTAAGCCCAATTTCTTTAATACTGCCAAGGTAATCAGGTTGATTCTTGCTCCCAGATCAAAAAGTTCCCTTGCGAACTCAACATTTCCAATGGTTCACGGTATAGTGAAATAACCTGGGTCTTCCTTCTTTTAAGCCAGGACCTGTGTAGCTATGGAACTATAGTGATGTACATTACCTCTCGGCTCATAACTTATGGACCTCTTCTTCGTCACCAAGTCCTTCATAAACTTAGCATATGCTGGTACTTTTTATAATGCCTCTACCAATTGTATGTTCACAGATAATTTATTAAGCATCAAAAGGAATCTATGGAACTTACCGCCCTTTTCTTCATTCTTTGACGGAACGGTGGCGGTGGTCTTGGGATAGCTCTGTGCACTTGAGTTGATCCTTGATCAATGTCAAGTTCTTTCTCCTCTATCGGGGCCTCTGGCAACTCAACACTCTCCATCTTAGCACAGTTATCACTTTCCTCAATAATGCTCTCTTTCTTCCGTTCAACTACAATCAGAAAAGGGGGATCAACTGTAGTCTTACCACTCTTAGTCATCACCGCCATGCAGTGGCCATCATTCTTTGGGTTCTGGACGGTGTTGCTAGGTAGTGTACCTTTTTCTCTAGGGTTTAGTGATGTTGATAGTTGCCTAAGCTGCTGCTCAATTTTCTTGATGGCGGTTGCATGAGATTCCACTCTCTGACCCATACTAGATATGTCACCATGGATCTCCTTCAATTGCTTATCAGTGGACCTCACCTTCCTCAACATCTCGGCCATCATGCTCTCTTTGATTGCCCAGCCTCCCCCTCTCGTTCATTAGGAGGCACATAAACTCTAGCTCAGTCATTGCGGTAGCCATCGTTTCTTCTCCATTCTCCATCGCGCTCACGACCGCGGCTCCTATCTCTGCACCCGTTTTGGTTGTAGTTATCTCTGTATTAGTTCTGATCTTTGTTTCTAGAACCTTAGCACCAATTGTATTTTCCATACGCTTGGGAGTTGGCTCGGAAACCCGCCACTTGGCTATCCAGGAAATTTACCTCTTTCTCAGAATCAGAGTGATCAGCTCCCAGCTCCATTCCTTGTGTCCCTACTGCATTTAACTTTTTTGGATCATGCTCCTATTATGTTATTTGTAAGCAAATCCAATGATGTGCGCATGTGAGCTAACTCTTGGTCCCGTACTTCTTCCTTCCTACATTGATCTGCAGTCAAACCAACAACATATGTACCGACCATTGCATCAGCCTCCCTTGTATTCCATGCCCTATTTGTCTTATTCACCCTATCAAGGATTGTAGAAGCTTGCTCCTAGGTGTGACTCATCAATGCTCCTCCTGCCACCATGTCTGCAATAGCTTTTGTGCTATTATTTAAAGACCTATAAAAAAATTCCAACAAATTGTCATCTGGGATTTTATGGTTCGAGCACTTTGTCAACTTCTTCTTGAACCTTAGCAAGGTTTCATAAAGTGCCTCTGTCTTGAGTTGTCAGAAATTGTTGATCTCACCCTTTAGCTACAACATTCTGGAGGGGGGAAAGAATCTCTCCAAGAAGGCCTGCTTGAGTTCCCTCCAGTTAGTTATGGAGTTGTTGAGAAACTCCGATAACTATAAAATGGCTTACCTAATAGAGAGAAAAGGAAAAGTCTGAGCCTAATGGAATCATGGCTAACTCCGAGCAGCCTGTACGCCTTGCATATTCCTACGATGTTCGTCAAGTACAGTTTGACGTCATCACTGCATGACCACTGAACACCCCTTTCATGATTAACAATTGAATCATGGTGCTCGTGATGTCAAATTTGGCCCCAGCGGGCAGTGGTGGTGGCACAATTGCTCCAGTTGACCCAACTTCATCAATGTCTGGATCCTCATCATCGAAGAACTAAGGGGCAAGTCTATAACCTCTGTTTCCCCTTCCATGTCGACCAACATTAACTACCTCTTCTCTGAAATCTTCCGCATTCTGAAGTGCATCTTGCCTAACTTGTTCAACTATATGGGCATCTCTTTGTTCCTGGTTGTCCATCTTGTGCAGTATTCGTTCAATTTCTGGGTTCAACGAAATTAGGGGATCTCCACTACTCTGAGTGCTTGGCATTCACCATAAAATAGCCTGTGGGTATCAAAAAAAAAAAGAAAACATAATTAAGGAAATAACTACCAAAAAAGTCAAATACAAGCAAATAATCTAGTCTTAGCCGTATTCCTCGGCAATGATGTCGTTTTTTAACAACGCTCAAATCATACCTCTTACTGAAGTATGAAGCAGATGCTGTCAATAAAGAACCAACCTAGAGGTTGGGGTCGATCCCATAGGGAACATGGAAGAGCTAGACTAAAGCCGGTAAGTGAATTTGTTAAGTAGTTACTCCAAATAGGGGGGTTCTATAGAAAACAATAATTAAAAACATAGTTAAAATTTTAGTTGAAATCAAGAATGAAGGATAACTAGGGTTTTGAGTTCCCCATAGGTTCATAATTGCTTTGGGTATACATGCATGATCATCACCAATGCTTACTTGTAGAACTAATAACTTAGTTTCATTCAAATGACTGGTTCGTCCCTATTGAATTACTTGGCTCAATCACCGAGTTAGGTCTCATGAGCGATTGCAAATTAACTGTTATCAATATTTCCCAAATTTAACTATTATGTGACCACAACTCAAGTTAACACAATGATCATCAAGATCAATGATTTGTTGTAATTCTCTTTTCCTAATCTCTACCTTTGTAGGCTCAAGAAAGTAAAGAATTTGAGCATGTCCTAACGTTGTACATCATTACAAAACGTTTAAGCATGATGAGAATACAATACAAGTGTTTTGCATTGGTTTTGAATCACTTTTATGTAACCCTAGCTTGTTAATCTACCATGGTTCCCACAACCCAAGCTATGGAGGTTTTAGTCTCTCATAGTTGCAGGATTGTGATTTGCATTCATATTTAAATACATAAATCAATACTTACAATTATGGATGAGAGAAAAACATCTTTGTATTAATCAGCAAACTCCTTAAGAACAATATGAAGATCAAAGAAAAACAAGAAAAGGTTGATCACAAGTTGAACACCTCAATTCTCACGTCTAAGTTTCCCTAACTTTGTTGCTAATCAATTATAATCGCTCCTAGTCACCTCTCTCTCTCCCTCTAATGAAAATAAAACATAAAACGTATTTATACAGACATAAAAATGCTTTTCCTAGGCAAACAAGGTGTATTTCCATAACTGAATCCGCCTACGCCACGAATTGTCCTATGACCCATAGCAGTGTCACGACCCGAACATAGACCCGAATCGTAACACAGGATAAGGAGTCCCAAGAGACTCCAAGTCGGCCCATGATATAAGCATACATCTATCTTTATATCACTTAAGGTGGAATACTGAACATACAATATAGTGAAAACATAAAAGTAACATAACATAGAATGATAAGAAGAACGTACTAGACATACATATCAGCTGAGTACTACGAACTGTCTAAAAGCCTCTATCATATCAGATGGGTTGATGGGACAACATACCCAACTAACTTGACAAAAATGAAACAAAAAGAACATCAAGGTCTGAACATATGGCTCTCGGAACATAAGGACTCACCACAAGGGCTGATAGCTAACTCTGAATGGACTACTAACGGGGATAAGCCTGAGAGCTGGGTCTTATATCGTTAAATGATACATCATAGAAAGTATGCGGTTAGATGTGGCAAGGCAAGTAAAATGGACATTTCAAATATTTAAAACTCATAAATGATCATAAGAGTAGGCATCATGCTCATATCGTAAACATTGTAACATAACATAAGGCTCAAGGTTTTCAAAACTTTGTAGTACAACATAATCGTAATCATAGGAGAAAAGCCTAACTTTACATGACTTGAGCCAAAATACATAATCATAAGCATCATAAATCATGAGGAACAGTGGGAGATTCTCTTAACCGATATACTCAATATGAGCACACATGAAATCCGACCTGTAAACCTAGTAGGGAGGCCGTTCATACCTTACAAAGGGTAGAACCATGAAGGGCGTGATATCATCATGAAAAGCGCCATTTGGGCTGGGGACAGTCACAAAGGAGGTCCCAACATACCTACGGTGGCACATAGTTTATGAGATCCGGGGCTTAACCTGTGCCCAGAACTTACTCGGTGTTCGATACTACTCCCAAAACATATATAGTTCTCATAGTATAACATACATGAATTCATGGAGTATTTCAATCATGATAATCATAAACATACTTGTACATACATGAACTAGCCATGACATAGGGCCCGTGAGTCGGCCAAAACATAATTCATGAATCATAAAGCTCATACACACTTGTAGATCATGTATATAGCTTAAAATTCATAAAATCATGATTGGTAATTGATTAGATCAGCTTTTTAAATCATGATTCATGTTGGGCTTTTAAATATCATTAATGGAAAAATAGATCATAAATCGATTCATCATTGGTCATGCATGATTAGGCTAAATATAAAATAAATCGAAATCGATAACATTATAAATAATTTAAATCATAAAATTTGTCCAAAAACCCTTAGAATATGATAACATTCAAAAATCACAAAGCCCATTAAAAATCATTAGTTTTTATATAAATCTACTTCAAAAACCCCATGAATTTTGATAGAATTTTCATGAAATCGTAGAGAATTGGAATGGGTGTGAAATAAAACACCCATTGATAGACTTACATACCTAAAAACAACTGATTCTTAATATCTCTTGAGTGCCCAAGAAGGAATTGGAAGGATTTGAAGAGAGAAGCCTTGAATCCCCCTATGATCACCTCTCTATACTCTTGCATGCATGAATGGGGACTTAGAACAAATTATCCCTCTAAAAACCCACCTTCCATAAGCTAAAACGATATAGTTTAGGGTCTCATAGTGTGGAAAAGTCAAAAACGCCCTTAGTAAATATACCCTAAAAACTGTCCAGATTGGTCCAACGGGTTGTTGGAAGGAACAATGGCCTGTTGTATGGCCCGTCATTTGCACTGCTGAGACTTGTCTCCGGAATTGAACCACAGATGGACAGGACTACTTGTCCTTTTGACCTATAGATTGTCAAGTCTACCGTTGTTTTCCCCTTTACAAAACTTGGACCTCTTGACCACGAGCCTTACCACAACTCGTGCTTGCTTCCAACGAGCTGTGGTCTTGATCCTTCACATGCACTGGAAATTTCTTGCAACCAACAACGACCGGTGACCACGGGTCATCACTTCTCACCATGATTCATTGGACGACCCATGGTATCCCCAACCAGTCTCTTCCTATGAATGCTAACAACAACTCGTTGTTTCAAGCAATGAGTCGTTAT
>JACEIK010016716.1:0-14761 GCA_018107945.1 Datura stramonium
CAGAGCGAATAAACTCCCCCACTCACAGATATAGTAAAATATATGACATGGGACTGAAAGCGAGACTCTCACTCTCACAAAGAAGTTCCAAATACTGCATATTGGATACCATAGGCTTGCCCTTAATTTTTCTACTTCGGTTTGTCAGATGGTCAGGTTAGGATCACTATAGGACTTGCTTTGACTTGTAATGTAGGCTTTCAGGCTGGGTATGGTAGATATGAGATCTTTTTAAGTGACTAAACCCTTCCTTGGCACTACATACACGTGGCTTCATTCTTTTTCACTTTTTTCACCTTTTTTCTCTCTTTTCACCCTTTTCATGTAATTCTATGAGTGTGGAGTGTTTGTTCAAGCTTTTTCATGGATCATTCTCTTTTTGAATTTTCGTTTTCAATTTTTCTTTTATTTTTCTTTGGTCACACCACATTTTATTTTTCACCTTTTTTTCTTCTCTCCCTTTTCACCTTCCCACTATATATGCATCTCTACTCTAGCCACCCTCAACTTAGGCATTTTACCTATGTTGAGGTTCACAATGATTCACAGGTTCATTATCAAAAATGGGTACGGTTAATTGGTTAATAAAAGAAAAATGGTCTACTTTAGGCTCAAAAATTTGGATCAAGGGAATCATATTTTTTTGGTAGGGTTAATTTAAGCTAAAAATGGGCTAAACAAGAACAACTTATGATCCTTTACTAACCAACCATCCAAAAACCTATGCAAAGACCAATTGGGCAAGTTCTAGATCCTCTACGCAGTATTGAACTAAGTATCAGACCTCACTCACTCATAGTACATGAATTGAATTCACTCTACCTATCTGGTTCATTCATTTCTTAACAAAAACTACACATGTTAATATACTAAATAACATAAAAAGATTCACAAAAATCATGCATGCAATCACAAGTACATAGCGAATCATCAAAAAAATTTTAATCAGGGTCAATTTTTCAAAATATCAAAATTAGTGAAATTTATTGACTGAGTACTCCTAAGCTACTTTATAATTAAATAAAAATCACAAAAATGAAATCCTAAACATGGCAGTTCTACTAGATAGCATGCCCGAGGAAAAAAGAACCACTGCAAGAAAAATCCTCGGACGAATCAAAAACCCAAAAATTCAAGTACACCCTTCCCCTTTTAGAAAGCATGCTTCGTCCCCAAAGCATAGAATGTAATACAGAGGAAAGGGAACATACCTGCGGTGCACTAAGCGCTCTTGTCATCTTGCGGAGGAGGTTCCTTCGCTGCAATCGTGGCACTGGCAGTGGCTAGCGCACTCAATGGTGGATCACTAGGGGGAGTGGATACCCCCTTAGTAGTCTCGACTGTCTCTACGGCCTCTAGAATAGTCAGGGCTGAATGTGGCTCGCTCGAAGGGTCCCTGCCACTAGCAAGCTCTGTCTGGGACATGGTGGAGCTACCTGCTCCTCTAGCTTGTTCCTACAGCTCTGACAAGTGTATGTCATGAGTCTACAGGCTCTCTACTCGTGCCTGCTTGCATTCTCTTTTCTCTCTCTTCTTCTTCTTTTTTGGGGTCTCATCTCCGACATCCTCAGAGACCCTATTTTTCCCATTTTCTTTCCCTACTCCTGTGTGCTCCCAGCAGGACGCCAGATCAAGCTCCTCGTCTAACTCAACATCAAGGTCAGGGAGAGTGGGGGATGCTATGACTGCGACTGCCATGATTACAACTCAACCACTTGGCTCCAAAGAGCCCCCAACTCCTTACAGAGGATGCATGTATCAGTCTACTCGACCATGTGCATATTGAATCTTCTTTGGAACCCATCTAATCTGGCATGCAGGGCCTGTGCAACTATCTCTATCACAGCCTTCACCCAGGGCTTGGCATTCTCCATCATTGATTGAATCTTTCTTTTGGCCATGTTCAGTCTCTTGGCTAGCTTTTAGAGAAAATTCCTGGGGTACTAGGAGGTATCTGACTGGAGTCTGGCTCAGGAGGATAGTAGGTGGTGCAACAGAAGTGTTGGGAGCTACATCTGAATAACCGGCATCTGTAGTTGATGTCTCACCCTGCTCCTGTGAGGTGGGGGCATTCACTTGTGCGCCCCCAACTAGCCGGTCAGTGGAACTGTGGTGGAAAGTCAAGTCTGACTTACTGGGTTCATCTTATACCGAATTAGGCCAATGTCAACAATACACTATCCTTCATTTCACGCTCCAAAACTAGGGTAGGGCACAACTAGCACTCGAATCATTATTGATCGAGAAGTCGGTTATATGAAATCTATAACTGTAACACTTAGGCCATCCAGGCCACCTGTCACAATCAACTGGAGTATAAACTGGACCCATAAGGTCTCAACAATACATGGTAAACAATTGAAATGCAACCATGTCAATGAGTATGCTAAACCAATAAACAATAAGCCGAAGAGGCCACAAACTGAATAACACTATACACACTAAGTCCACAAAACCTCTAAAGAGTAAACTGACTGATGGTCGGAATAGGACTTCGACCTACCGATACCTGCATCTCAAAACTCAAGCATAAATAACTAAGAGCTAGCTCCAGGAAGAAAGGAGCATACCAACACATCTGTTGATCTCACGAACTGCTAATGCAACTGGAAATCACGACCTCTACCTGCACCTATGACACGAACGTAGGTCCTCAAGCAAAGGGACGTCAGTACGAATGAAATGTACTGGTATGTAAAGTTGAAACTGTAAACACTAGATAACAATCCTTAACTGACTCAACACATAAACATATAAAGGACAGATATAACCTTGAACTGCAACCTGTAATTGATAACAACTCACTATAACATAAGTGAACTCGAGATAATTGAACCAGGAATAAGGAATAGTAATAACCTGGAATCCTGGGAACTAAAACCTGATAATAACTCTATAATGAGATGAAAATGCAATTAATAAATGCACAAGAAAGAAACTATAATTATAATGTCAGTGACCAACCAACGACAAATCCATATATAAAATTTGTCGTGCCGGTGTACCACAGCGGGTAAACTAAAAATATCTCCAGCTGGTGTACTACACCGGGTATAATAAAGATATCTATAGCCGGTGTACCACAACGGTGTAAAATAAAAACATCTCCAGCTGATGTATCATACCGGGGTTAAACAAAGTTAAATCTCAATCGCAATCATAAATGGAGCTGATAGGGCTCATACAAAATATTTATATACTGACAACCATGAAATATGCCGACTCAGTAACTATAACATGTGTAAGATCTTACCACGACCCCAAATACTACACTTATTCCATACACATATAGGTCTTTCATTTAGCATTTAAATACATACATATGCTATGAATGAATTCTAGGAAAGTTCCTAGGACTAGAATATCATAAAGACTGTGAAGACACATGTTCATGATTTTAAACATCTCCTAGCAATACTGACACGAAGAGAAAAGAGGAATAACTTAACATTTTCTATTAACAATCTTAACAATCATTTCGTGCTTACACTTGTTTGACTTTCATACTTTCATATCAAGAATTGTGAGCATACCTCATTCGTCGCACATCATATCACATCTCAAGGTAACTTATGAACAAGAAGACATAATTCGCGTATCTCAAACTTGGAGCTCTTTAACATAAAAATGCTAGGCAATTGTCTAGGGGCTGCCTTAAGATAAATAAAGACTTATAGTCGTGCTTTAAAAAATATAGGAAAGGCTCATGTGAAACTTTGCAATATATGAGGAGCTTAGAAAAGCTTAGCGGCATTATAAATAGTTTAGAAACTTCCAAGAAAAATGGAATCCTTTAAAACTTGAAAAAGTTAATCCAACTCTTAGAACAAATAATCAAAGATAATTGCTTAAAAGTACGATGAAGAACTTCTCTTTAACTTGAGTCACTACCTCAAAATATTTGATTCTAATCATTTCTCAAGAAGTTAGCACTTTACTGGTCTTTCATTACTTAACACAACTGAACTTGAACAACTTTATTAATAACTCTTTGCTAAACGTCTTTAGAACAGGAAAAATCTTGCTAGCCATTTGCCTAACTCATTAAAAATCATAACACTTATCATCTAATTTAACAACCTTTAGCTATACGTTTCGTATTCATCTTAAATTCTTTTCCAAACAGGATTCGTCATTCCCTACTCAATTAT
The DNA here is from genome assembly GCA_018107945.1 of Datura stramonium. Lineage (NCBI taxonomy): Eukaryota > Viridiplantae > Streptophyta > Magnoliopsida > Solanales > Solanaceae > Datura > Datura stramonium. The sequence goes on from JACEIK010016716.1 coordinate 4,152, forward strand.
TTACTCTCGTGTTCACCATTCCAGCAATTCTGATACGCACTTAACTTTTTACCTAATTACCAACCTTATCTCTTAAACTTCGTCTTGCTCATATTTTAACATCACTCAAAGGTTCTTGAAATCAACTACAGACAGAGGTCATATAACTCACATATTACCTTAAAGAGTCTAACATTTACTCTTATCTATCCTTTGCTACTAGAGCCTCAACTTTTACACATAGATTAATTTCCTTACACATCTACAACTTTCAAAGAACATGCGACGTGTCTAGTCAAATCTTTAAGAAATTCTCAAGAGGTCTAGATAACTCAAGTACTCTAATAAATATATGGAGACTTTCTAAAGGTGATCCTTGCCGCTTTAGTGCATAACTTAAACGTAAGAATAAACGTGTATATATATATGATTTTTGTATGAATATCTAACATCATGATATTGTGTATAACCTTCCCATAAAGATGGTTCCATATAAATATAAATAGTTCACCCATTCGGGTTCAATTTTTCAAGTTTAACGTATCGGTTAATTAAGAAACGCCTTAATTAGTCTCTTAACTTATGGGAGAGGGATCTTGGAACCTTCTCATGGACACAGGTACCTTAAAACATGCATATAAGAGGGTAGGTAACTATTGTAAGGAATTTCCATTTTGTTACCCTCGTTAGCCCTTATTAAGTTAAAACTGATTTCAAATATTAGGTTCGTCCGCGCGTCATCGTCTTGCCATGTTTACCAATTTCCTTAGCAACAATAATGTGAAATAACATTGAAAACACAAATGCATAACATAATGTAAAGGACCAGCTGACAGTGCCTACGCCGAGGGGACTTCAGACTCAATTTACAACTATGACCATAATCGAAGGCTATTGCCCTCTTCACTTTACATTCATGTGTTCAAACTTTTTAGCGAATACACAACTTAATACCAAGTAATTCTAACTACTGGGAAGAACCATATATGCTACTACGTAAGCTCAAGTACAGGGGAATGCCAGATTCATCCTCGACATGAATTCGTGCTTGAAAATAAAGAGACAAAGAGCGCCTTACATACCTTTTTTCGGCGAGCTTTCTTATGTCGTTTCTTTATTTCAAAAATCTGAAATTATCCCCTTAAATTACTTGAGTTTATCACCAAGTGATAAGTCTGTTACAAGCCAATTTATCCAGCCAAAACGTTACATCAATAGGTAGTCACAATTCAAACAAATAAGGCAACACTTAGCATTTATTATTACAACTTGTTTCTACAACTTTGGGGGAAAATAGAGGTAGGAAATTACCTCACTTTTCTCATGAAAAAATCCCAAAAATATAGAGTATATTCTCAGCAAAACATAGCTTTTCCAACTTCAAAAATGACCAGAACTTCAACAATAACATACCAACAACGGCAACCCAACATAACCTCCAGCTTCTAGCTTTAGCTAGGATTTTTAGGCAAGTTTAGCAATTAGAAATACTTACCCTTTGCATGAGAATATTCTAGGATATAATAGGAGTATTTCCTCCAAATCACTTCCCAATAACGCAGCAATCTTGCTGCCCAAAATGCAGCAACATAACAACACAACAACTACAACAGGTCAACATACAAACCATAACTTTCTTCTAGTTTTCCTTCAAACATTCATACACTTATTAGAGATTTAAAAAGAGGAAAGTGACTAACTATTTATTATGAAACATTCCTACTAATATGGAGATAAATTTATCTCAAAATAGTCCCAAAAACGTAGCAACAACACTGCTAAAACGAAGCTACAAGGCAGCAACAACTTCACCACAATGTTGTCTTCACTTCCATTAACTTTTGCTTGAGTTTTGATGGTGTTCTCTTGAGGGATTTCCTCTTGGTTTCTAAGGCTTTGCTACTGGAAAAGAGAGAGGACATAATAGGGTAAGCAAGCACCTCAAACCTGGAAAATTTAAAAATGATTTCATAACAAAAAAATTAAAATATAAAGGTGTTTGGACGGTGGCCATTTTTAGGGTGGTGGCCATATCACTGCCCGACAGTGCCACCATAAAATGGCTATAACTTTTTATTTCGAACTCCAATTAATTAGCCGTTTGATGTTCTAAAAATTAGACTCGAATATATTTAATTTGATAGGTTGTGGGGCTTCTATTTCATTATATATTGGGAGATATGGTCCTTTAAATTTTACCCTAACTTATAAACTTTACATACTCTTTGCTTTTCCATTCGTACACATTTCCCTTTTCATCTACGATCAATACAACCCGTACTTCACTTAACATAGCATACAAATGTCAAATAATCACCAAAAATTTTTTTTGGGGTGTAACGGTCCAATCAGGCACTCCTCAACCCAACGCAGTATGATACTTGCCTCCATGCATAATCTGAATAAAAGACTCGGGAATGGGATGGTAGTGCTCAATCCTATAGCCCGATCTCGCATCTCCTCTACAATGACCCTCGGAATGTTGAGTGGGTATCTGGATATGATACAGGACACAAAAGTTGCTCTATTTGACTCTGAGGGGATTGTCATTAACCGTCGGTGCCAACCTATGGCACACTAACGTCCAACAAGCCTTTGCTATGAAATTTAGGGAATTCTTCGTGATCTACTTGCCGCTAGTGACCAACTCTGCCTCTTCTCTTTCCTCAGCGATCATGTCGGACAACCACTATATTTGCCTCATTCTCTCATCAAAGTCGAGCTGCTTGATCTATTCCAATGCCTCCACCCGATATTCATATTCTAGTGTAGAATGTGGTGGTATGAACTGGGGCCCATATAATATTCGAGAAAGTGCGCTAGGATATATCAACCTCTCGGCCTCTGACCAGGACGCTCTCCAGCTTGGTCTTATCTTTTAATTTCTGCCCTTTTTCGCCTTCTGCTCCATGGTTGCCAAGTTGTTAGTGTAAAACTCCCAGACAATTTCTGGAGTGTATTGGTCCGGGGCCCTATCCATCCACTCAAATCCATAGAAGCTAAATATCTGTTTCATCTCCTCCAGCTCATTCAATGAATTTGTGAGGATCTGCTACTCTTCTTGAATGCTCCACCTAGGTTCGTTATTGGTGGTGAGAGAAACGCTGAGATGGATTTACCGATTGAACTAGATTTACCCACCCTTTTCACCTTTTTTCTTAATTATGGAATTGAAGTTCCTGTTCATATATCTGATGTGTCGACCTTGTATTCCTTTAATGAACCACTAGGGGAGCTACCTGCTTGATCGAATTTAGAGGTCTCATCAAGTAATGTCCTTCGAGCAGTTGCTTTTGATGCTTTATGCTTCATCGTCATTGTACTTGTGGAGAAAAGGGTTGAATTTCATATATGAGAAAAAGAAAGCAAGAAAAAAATTCTTCTATAGTTTATCATGGGTCAATAGTACGAGTCATACTGAGACCCATAATATCTCAGGTCAATGTCACGCCTCTGAGGTACGACTCGTACCACGAAGGTACAATTTGTACCATGAGTCATATGAGGATGCCCCTTTAAAATAATTGTTCTGTATTTTTCCATGACTCATGGAATGACTCGTAAGTCGATTCAATCAGGGTATAACTCGTACTGAGACTGGTACTTTGGTTGTTTTTTTGATTTTAAGACCTCTTTTGCACATCTTTTCTCCAACACTTATTTTCCCTGAAATCAAAGTAAAAGTGCCTCATATCCATTTAAAAAAACCTATGTCCATTCTATTTTCTCAGTTTTAAGTGTCGAAAGTGTTGTAAACTCATAAAACATCACTAGGTTGGCATCACTGACCCTCATTAGAGCCTTGTGTGCTTAGGGTGTAGTTACAAGAGCCAAGAAGGCTCAAGGTGCTGTTACAGGAGCCCAAATGGCTCAGACACAGTCGTAGGAGCCTAGAAAACTCGATCACAGTTCCAGAAATTGGTTGTACCTTAGTTACAGTTTGCCTACTAATCCGCAGTGATATGGATTGGAGTGTATAGATTGCTTGCACTTGCCGGGCTTATGGGGGCCTAGCTAGGTTATTTCTGTGTTGCTTGTACCTTTCAAGCTTATGGGGGCCAGGTTAGGTTCTTGGTTTTATATTTGTTTGCTAGATATATTTTATGATTGTGAAATTATTTAGGTTATCTTTTGGCCCTTATTATTGATTACTTTCAATTCCTTATCAGCTTTTATTCAATTATCATTTTTCTTCCTTACATATTCGGTACATATTATACTGACACCCACGCGTGGGGCGCTACATACTTACTTGTAGGTTCAGACATATAGGTTCCGAGACCTCCTTAATAGTTGTTCAGAGTTGGCAGATTGGCCAGCTCCTTTCCTTTGGAGTTTCGGGACATTAGAGGTTTTCCTGTCTTTTGGTGTATAGTCTTTGGGTAGGCTGGGGCCCTGTCCCGACCAATATCTCACTCTTAGAAGCTTGTAGACCAAAAATTCATAATTAGTTGTGTGTTGTGGCCGTGTGGGGCCTAAATGTTTTATGATATGCATGTTGGTTGCATGGGGCCTAGTTATGTTATCTTTTAGTAGCATAGTGGTTTTGTCGGCCTGCTTAGGATGATATATTATTGCAACTGTTGGGTTTGCTGTTTTTTCATAGGTTTTAATTTCCCCCTAATTGCCCTAAGGCTATGTTTTGAGTCGAGATATAGCTTATTGTTTTCTTGATTATATGCTGCTGGCTTGCACCTGAGGCGTACACGTCCAAGCTAGGTCGGCTCTGAGTCCAGTATGGAATTAGGTGCCAGTTGTGCCTCCCAAGGTTGGGCATGACAAACTTGGTATCAGAGAACGTCGTATCCTAGGGAGTCTGCAAGCCGTTTCTAGTAGAGCATTGTTTACAAATTTGTTGTGCACCACATTTTATAAGCAGGGAGCTACAAGGCATGATAGTATGATTACCCCTCCTTTTTCCTAAGATCATGCTATAGAGCTGAGTTGTATAGGGTTGAGTCCCTCAGTTTATATTGTTATGTCTGTCTAGAGTGATGTTTGATATGAGACAGAGTACAACTAGTCGTGAGTTAGATATAAAAGAAGGAGAGGGTACTAGTAGGGTGCCACAGTTGGTGGCAGCCCAGCCTATGGATGAAAGGGAGACATGTTCTCGATCTCCCCAGCATTCTCTAGGACACCAGTAACCTCATAGAGTAATAGATATTCCATCACCGCTCTTAGTTCTTCCTATACCCTTGGATCGGGATGCCAGGAGTGTAGTATGTTGGCTTATTTAGTAGCTAACCAGTATCGGACAAGGGCAACAACTATTGTTGGATTACATGAAAAGTACGAAAGATTGTGAAATTGTGATATTCTTACTTCTATCCCTTTAGAGTTTGGCCAATTTCATAACTTAGCCCCACTACAAAATGATATGGTTATTTCCCACCTCCTAGCCTTTTCATAGTATAAAAGAGAGCGTAAGTGTTGACGCTATATTATCAAGAGTAAATAGCAAAGGAGGGCTAGACTTGTTGATTTCTGCGGGTGTTATAAAAGTGGTCAAGGACCCTAGTACTTAAATAGGCCACCTAGGCCTTCACTACCGTAAAGTCGGGATAGCAGGTACGATTGCTAGGAGCTGCCTAGTACATGTGAGGGTCCATAAGCAATAGACTCCCAGCAATAGCAAAGCTCAGGTTGACAATAGACTAATCCCACCACAGTGTATTGAGGCGGTAGGAAATACCTGGAGAATAATGGCTATGGCCCTCGAGTTTGTTATGTTAAAGGAAAAAATGGTTATATGATGGGAACCATCCCGAGTGCGGGTCAGGATGATATAGGTTAGTAGACTTGGCTAGTAGTATCCTTGCTAGTATGGTCAATGGGGCACGAACCTCGGACTTAATCCTATAGAAGTAAGGGCAAGACATGAGCATCTAGCTCTAGAAGAGATCAGAACCACACCTAAGCTGTAGCGGGCTGATAGAACTTGGAATCGTCGCTAAATGTCGAGATATGAGCATCAGGTTGGCACGTAGAAGTTAGAGGGAGCTGCGAAGCATTACCCCACCCATTATTTAGAGTTAGCTACAACTATTCATGATCTAGAGATATGGAGGCATTATTCATATGGCTTACATGTAGACATCTATACTAATCACAAGAGCCTCTAGTATATCTTAAGAGGAAAGAGGTGAAGTTTTGATGATGTCATTGGTTTGAGTTGCTAAAGGACTACGATACAAAATATATTGTATCATCCAGGAAAGGCTAACATTGTAGCTGATGCCTTTAGTCGCAGATCCATGGGCAACTTATTATACTTAAGGCCAGAAAAGAGAGAATCGACTTGAGAGCTACACCAGTTGACAGTTTAGGAGTCCAACTGATGGATTCAGATGGTAGTGGGGTTGTTACCTAAAACACTGAAGTATCACCTCTAGTTGCGGAGGCGAAGGAGCGACAGTACAAAGACTCTAGCCTAGTATAGCCTAGAGCCAAAGCTCATAGGGGAAAGTTATTGGCTTTTGAAATAACAGGAGATGAAGTCTTGAAATCTAGGGGATGACTCCATGCTCCAAGTATGGTATAACAGAAGGGATGAAGAAGATATAGCTGAGTTGGTAGCATAGTGTCCCGATTGCCAGTAAAAAACTAAACATCGAAAACCTGACGGCCTAACTCAGGAGATAGCCATGCCTATACGAAAGTGGGAAGCAGTCAATATGAATTTAGTTACAATTTTACCTCATACCAAGCGTAAATTTGACTCTACTTGGGTCATTATTGAAATGCATAAATTTCTTGCCGGTCAGGACTACGTTCTCAGTTGAAGATTTTGTTGAGCTATGCATTGAAAAGATATTCGGACTGCATGATGTCTCAGTGTCTATCATCACTAACAGAGGGGAACAACTCTCATCTTGACCCTATAAGTCGTGCCAGAATGAATTGGGAACGCAGTTTAACTTGGGTGCAACTTCTAATCCCCAAACAGATGACCAATCTGAGTACACATTTCAGACACCCGAAGACATGTACAGGCGTATGTTCTAGACTTCAAGGGAGTTAATATGATCACCTACCTCTTATTGAGCTTACATATAATGACAGTTACCATTTTACCTTCAAGATGACGCCTTAAGATGCTTTACAAGAGTGGAAATACAGGCCGCCCATAGGATGGTTTGAAGTAGGTGAGTCAGGATTGATTGGACCTGACATGATACATCAATTAGTAAAGAAAGTTATACTAAAGAGTGTTTACTGATAGCCCAGAGTCGTCAGAAGTCCTATTACGATGCACAACGTGGGGACTTAGAGTTTAATGTCGATGATTGGGTATTCTTAAAAATTTTGCCAATGATGGGCGTCATGGGATTTGGCAAGAAGGGAAAGATTAGTGACGTTGGGCATATTTTTATGCCCATTTTCCATGTTTTTACCCATATTTAATCATGTTTTGAGTTCATAATCCTTAATTTATGCTTAAATTCATGTGTTTGTGTGTGTTTTATGCGCTAACAAATGATTTGAGTTGATTTGAGCAGAAAATTAGGCAAAATGGGCTCAAAATGATGCAAGAAATGAAGATTTGAGGATTTAACGGGGTTGGTGCTATGGCTGGCGCCCCGCACCAAGTCCCAAACTTCAAAGAAAAATATCTCAATTTGGTTCTATGGCTAGGGCAACACACCAGACTCTATCTAGAGTTGAAATTTCTAGAAATTTGACTAAGTCTGTGGTGAGATAGGAGGGGCGGCGTGCCAGGGTCATTTCGGGGCAAAACATGTTGATTTTTAACCCAAATCTTGAAGACCAGAAGCGTCATTTGAAGGCTAATCTACGAATATAAGCCTTAGGTTGTTTGTTACATAGTTTTTGATTTCATGGAGTAGTTTTGGACTTCTTTGAAATAGTCTTTACTCATTTTTATTCTATAGTTCATTCATGAAAACTTCCAAGCCGTTTGGAAGTAAGAAAAGGTTCTACAACTAGGTTTTCTCTTCGTTACTTCATATTTTCGCATGATGATGACTAAGTATTTGTTTTTTCGCTTGTCTATGAGTGGCTAAACTCATAATCTAGGGTTGAGGCCATGGTGAATAGTTGATTATTTGACAGACTAAATAAACTTAGTTTTTATTCTTCTTTTATGGTCGTTTGTATTTATTTGTGTTAATTTATTATTTATGAGATTGATCACCTTGTAAGTAATCTGTTTGCATTCGATTGAACTTGGGAAAGGGAATCGAAAGGGGTAAAAATAAATACAGAACAGGAATTCAAATACCCTTGAACTCACTGGTGATAGGATATAAGTTGTTGTTGAGGATAGGGATATACCCTTCAACCCCCATTTAGTTGAAATAAAAGTAGGCATAATCGTCCTTTCATTGTTCTCCCGCGACCATAGGGATATAGGCGTTAGGGTTCATGAAATAGTCCTTGTATGCTAGGGATAGTAGCAAGAAATGGGATAGTAACTTGCAACTAACAGCCGTAGGAAGAATCATTCTAGTGTAATTACTTCTGAAAAACTCAACTTTAAATCAACCCACGTGCCATTACACTAGGCTATCATCATTATCGAAATACAATCAAGCTTGCATTCGTTTTAGTTAATTTTTACATTTGAAGTTTTAGTAGTTTAATTTTCCAAACCAATCTTAATTTTACTTATTTCATAGATTAGTGAAATTAAAGTGACAACCTTATAATAATTAAATTGACACGTCCCTGTGGGTACAATATCTGGACATAACAATCCTATATTACTTGACGACCACATGCACTTTCGTGTGCTTGGGCGACAAGTATTTGGCACCGCCGCTGGGGACTTGAATATTGTTTAATAATTTGTAGATTAGAATTTTGTTTCGCTAGTCTGTATTTTTCGTTTGTTTCTTATTTTTGTTGAAGTTCACAGGATTGTTTGCCTTAGTGTATGCCAAGCACGAGAAGTCAAGGACCACTCTTAGCTTCTCTTGATCCTGAAATAGAGAGAACCTTTCGAAGGTTAGCTATGGAAAACATCGGGCAAGCAACAGGTGAAGAGAATGAGAGATTTCTAGTGATGCAGTTTGCTAGGCCGAATGTGGAGAACGCTTCTAAAGCAATTATCAAACCTGCCATCACTGGAAACTTCGAGTTGAACGAAGGGATTGTGTGGTTGGTCCAAAACACTTACCTCTTTTAGGGAAAGCCGCGCGAGGATCCCCGTAGGAATCTGATGATGTTTCTAGAGCTGAGTAAAAACGTCCACTACCAGAAAGTGTCAGATGAATATGTCAAGTTGACTTTGTTTCTGTTCTCACTAATCGGAGTGACCACAGAGTGGCTTCAAAATGAGCCTGCAGGATCCATCACCACTTGGGAGATCCTCTATAATAAGTTCATCAACTGATTTTTCTCTTCAAGAAGAACTAAAGAACTAAGAGGAAAGATATCCAAATTCATCCAGAAAGATGGAGAAACACTAGCTCAAGCATGGGAACGTTACAAGTCTTACTTGAGGGATTGTCTACACCACTGATCTTGGGCGTATTTATACGACCAAACACCGTATTTTCAATCATATGGGAGCCTAGTTGAGGATAATACTGATGTATTCGTGCATGTTTTGAGTTAATTATGTTTTTGGACTAATAAATGCGATGTGACTATTTGTAGGTGGAAAAAACAATAATTTCAGCATGATGTGGCGGATGATACTTGGATGAAGTATGGGAAATTTGGAAAGCTTAAAAATTGAGTTGGGAATTCACTTCCATGTCACGTTAGGAATTTTTCACGTTGAACAACATGCCATAGTGCCTAGGTAGAAGAAGGAATTACTAACTTTTGAAGGCATAAAACAGTGAGGGTCCGCGTTTGGTCCGTGTCACGGAGGAGATATGACGCATTGATCTCCGTGACACAGAGCTTAACATTTCAGAAATTCCAAAATTATAGTGAAGGTCTGCGTTTGGTCCGTGTCACGGAGGAAAACTGGCGAGTTCAGCTCCATGACATGGAGCAATGGCTTCTAGGTTTTCAGCACTTCTAGTGAACCTCCGCGACAGCTTCGTGTCACAGTGTAATTTCTCTGCCATGAGCTCCGTGCCACGAAGCTAGTTTGTCAATGTGTAATTTTTCACCTGTATAAATAGAACACTTCGATTTTTATTTTTCATTATCTAAAATATTGGAAAGAATGTGGGAAACGATAGTTGAGCTGAAGGAGCTCGCGGTCTATCAGCACTTGAAGGGCTATACAATGGAGATTGGATCGGCTTCGTATGGAGCACATTTTGGCTCCCTGAAGACTTTCCACGTGACCGGCCAATTCTAGGGTTCTTTATCTTCTCTTTTCTTCTAAATTTCAATTGTTCCTATGTTAGAAACTAGTTTGGAGATGTTTAATCAATGAATGAGTGGATAAATAACCTCATTCTGAGGTTAAGGCTATTTGTATGATTGTATAATTTTGTTTTATTTTCAGCTGATGTTTTTCTATTATGAATGATTGTTCTTTTATTTCTGCTTTTGGTATTTTAGTGTTTGGCCAACATTAAGATAAATTTATAATCTTAATTTGACTCTGAAAGGAGAATTATTAGCGTAGAACGAGGAATAGGGGAATATGTTCTTATCTTTTCTATAAATTGAAGGTAAGATTTGATCACGGGCAAAAATAG
>JACEIK010016717.1:0-14759 GCA_018107945.1 Datura stramonium
CATTTTATTTGATCGGCATCACTATTTTTCTCATAAATGAGAATTTACGATTTTCGCAATTTTCGGTGTATGTTAGCCCACGGATTTCTGGAGATTTGATTGACCATCTCCGTTTGGCCCCAAATTTTTGTTGTGCACAGCCTACAAGGCCTGGTGACGAACGCTCTATCATTTCGATTGATCGGCATCACTATTTTTCGAACAAATGAGAATTTACGATTTTTGCAATTTTCGGTGTATGTTAGCCCACGGATTTCTCGAGATTTGATTGACCGCCTCCGTTCGGACCCAAATTTTGGCTTTGTGCAGCCTGCGGGGCCTGGTGACGGGCGCCCTATCATTTTATTTGATCGGCATCATTATTTTTTGGATAAATGAGAATTTACGATTTTTGCGATTTTCGGTGTATGTTAGCCCACAGATTTCTGGAGATTTGATCGACCGTCTCCGTTTGACCCCAAATTTTTATTGTGGGCAGCCTACAAGGCCTGGTGACGGGCGCCTTATCACTTTATTTGATCGGCATAACTATTTTTCTCATAAATGAGAATTTATGATTTTTGCGATTTTCGGTGTATGTTAGCCCACGGATTTCTCAAGATTTAATTGACCGTCTCCGTTTGGCCCCAAATTTTGGCTGTACACAACCTACAAGGCCCGGTGACGAGCGTCTATCATTTCGTGTGATCGGCATCACTATTTTTCGCATAAATGAGAATTTACGATTTTCGGTGTATTTTAGCCCACGTATTTTTTGAAATTTGAATGACAGTCTCCGTTAGGCCCCAAATTTTGGCCGTACGCAGCCTACAAAGCCTGGTAACTAGTGCTCTACCACTCCATTTGATCGTCATTATCATTTTGCGCGTAAATGATAATTTATGATTTTCGCAATTTTCGGTGTATGTTAGCCCACAGATTTCTCGAGAATTGAGTGATCGTCTCCGTTTGACCCAAAATTTTAGCTGCGCGCACCCTATAAGGCCTGATGATGAGCCCTCTATCACTTTATTTGATCGGTATAACCATTTTTTGCATAAATGAGAATTTACGATTTTCGCAATTTTCGGTGTGTGTTCGCCCACGGATTTCTCGAGATTTGACTGACCGTCTCTGTTTGGCCCCAGTTTTTTACTGTGAGCAGCCTACGAACCTTGATGCCGAGCTCCCTATCATTTCATTTGATCGGCATCACTATTTTTCGCATAAATGAGAATTTACGATTTTCGTAATTTTCGGTGTATGTTAGCCCACAGATTTCTCGAGATTTGATTGACAGTCTCCGTTAGGCCCCAAATTTTTGCCGTGTGCAGCCTACATACCCGGTGATGAGCGCCCTATCACTTTATTTGATCGGCATAATCATTTTTTGAAAAAAAATGAGAATTTACGATTTTTGCAATTTCTGGTGTATGTTAGCCCGCGGATTTCTTGAGATTTGATTGACCGCCTCCGTTTGGCCCCAAATTTTATCCGTGCGTAGACTACAAGACCTGGTGACGAGCGTCCTATCACTTTATATCGGCATAACCATTTTTGGCATAAATAAGAATTTACGATTTTCGCGATTTTCGGTGTATGTTAGCCCACTAATTTCTCGAGATTTGATTGACCGTCTCCATTTGGACCCAAATTTTGGCCATGCGCAACCTACAAGGCCTGGTGATAAGGGCCCTATCACTTTATTTGATCGGCATAACCATTTTTCACATAAATGAGAATTTATAATTTTTGCGATTTTATGTGTATGTTAGCCCACAGATTTCTCGAGATTTGATCGGTCATCTCCGTTCGGCCCCAAATTTTGGCCATGTGCATCCTACAAATCCTGGTGATGAGCGCCCTATCACTTTATTTGATCGGGAATAACTATTTTTCGAATAAATGAGAATTTATGATTTTCGCAATTTTCGGTGTATACTAGCCCACGGATTTCTCGAGATTTGATTGACCGTCTCCTATTGGCCCAAAATTTTGGTTGTGCGTAGCCTACAAGGTCAGATGACGAGCGTCCTATCATTTCATTTGATCGGCATCACTATTTTTTTGCATAAATGAGAATTTACGATGTTTGCGATTATCGGTGTATGTTAGCCCACGAATTTCTCCAGATTTGGTTGAACGTCTCTGGTTGACCCAAAATTTTAGCTGCGCACAGCCTACAAGACCTGATGACTAGTGCCCTATCATTTCATTTGATCGGCATAACCATTTTTCACATAAATGAGAATTTACGATTTTTGCGATTTTCGGTGTGTGTTAGCCCTTTAATCGCAAATTAAGAACTACTGAGATGCAAGTCTTTTGATGAGATCTTACATAATGTTGTTAAAACTGTAACATAATCGCCAGAAGAAGAGTTTATTAATGGCACATTATCTTAATGATCATAACTTTGGGCTGGATTATCTATTTTACATGATTTTTTTTTCATTTTGTGTATTTTTTCGAGATCTATCTGGACAAACTGTCGCAAGGCGGTTTGGCGGAGCCAATTTTCTAAAAATATGCCTCTATCGCAGTCATTCAACATTTTTTCCAATTTGGTTAACAATTTTAATTTCAAAACTGGTCCTAATGACCCACCACAACCGACACCACCATGGCAAGCGACCATAGTAGGCCAGCACTAACACCACCAATCTCTAGCATTGTCTTTATAGCATAAGGATAAGCATAGGTGTTTTCTTTTAAATTTTCGCTCGCTGGCAATTGATCGAGGGGCCTTGGGTCTCGGAATAGGTCAACATTTGTCATCCAATGTCGGTCGGTCTGTCGACACTGGCATAGTGCACCTATGTTGCTAACTTTCAGACTTTCGGTGTGTGTTAGCCCATAGATTTCTCGAGATTTGATCGGTGTGTGTTAACCCTGGTCACGAGCGCCCTATCACTTATTTGATCGGCATAATCATTTTTTGAATAAATGAGAATTTATAATTTTCGCAATTTTCGGTGTATGTTAGCCAACGGATTTTTTGAGATTTGAATGACAATCTCCGTTAGGCCACAAATTTTGGTCGTGCGCAGCCTACAAAGCCTAATGAAGAGCGCCCTACCACTTCATTTGATCGTCATAACCTTTTTTCGCATAAATGAGAATTTATGATTTTCGCGATTTTCTGTGTGTGTTAGCCCACGGATTTCTCGAGATTTGATTGACCGTCTCCATTTGGCCCCTTTGCTGTGTGCAGCCTACGAACCTTGATGACGAGCGCCCTATCATTTCATTTGATCGGCATCACTATTTTTCGCATAAATGAGAATTTACGATTTTTGCGATTTTCGGTGTATGTTAGCCCACGGATTCTCGAGATTTGATTGACCATCTCCGTTTGGCCTAAATTTTAGCGTGCGGCCCTCCCAGAACCTCATTTTGATCGGTATCACTATTTTTCGCATAGATGAGAATTTACGATTATCACGATTTTCGATGTATATTGGCCACGAATTTCTGGGAATTGATTGAGTGATCTTCGTTTGGCCCCAAATTTTAGCGTAACGCGACCTAAAACCTTTATGACATCGCTCTATAATTATATTTGATCGGCATAACCATTTTTCGCATAAATGAGAATTTACGGTTTTCGCGATTTTCGTTTGTGTTAGCCTGATTTTAGAGATTTGATCGGTCGTCACCGTTCGGCTCCAAATTTTAGGCTGTCTGACACATAAACCACAGTGACCCGGCGCCCTATCACTTTATTTGATCGGCATAACTTTTTCTCAAATAAATGAGATTTTACAATTTTGCGATTTTCGGTGTATGTTAGCCCACGGATTTCTCAGATTTGATTAACCGTCTCAGTTTGGCCCCAAATTTTGTTTTGCGCGGCGTACAAGGCCTAGTTACAAGCGCCCTATCATTTCATTTGATCGGCATCACTATTTTTCACGTAAATGAGAATTTACGATTTTCGGTGTATGTTAGACAATGGATTTCTGGAGATTTAATTGTCCGTCTCCGTTTGACCCAAAATTTTAACTGCGCGCGGCCCTGAGGCACAGTGACGAGCACCCTATCATTTCATTTGATCGGCATAACCATTTTTCACATAAATGAGAATTTTTAATTTTCGCAATTTTAGGTGTGTGTTAGATCTTTAATCACAAAATAAGAACTGCCCGAGATGCATGTCTTTTGATGAGATCTTACTTAATGTTGTTAAGCGCCAATATAATCATTTGGAAAAAAGAGTTCATTAGTGGCATATTATCTTAATGATCATAACTTGTGGTTGGATTATCTATTTTACATGATTTTTTTCATTTTGTGTATTTTTAGAATCTATCTAGAAAACTGTCACAAGGGAGTTTGGCGGAGTAATTTTCTCAAAATATGCCTCTATCGCGAGTCATTCAATATTTTTTCCAATTTGGTTAACGGTTTTAATTTAAAAGCGGGTCTTAACGACCCACCACAACCGACAACACCATGACGACAATGTGGTAGGCCCGGCACTACCACCGCAATCTCCGGCCATTGTCTTTATAGCATAAGGATAAGTATAGGTGTTTCCTTTTAAATTTTAAACTTTCGTGGGCATTGATCGAGGGCCTTGGGTCTCGGTATGGAGTCGGCATGTGTCATCCAATGTCGGCGGACTGCGAGCAGCAGCATAGTGCGCCTATTGTTGCTAACTTTCAAATTTTCGGTGTGTTAGCCCACAGTTTCTCGAGATTTGATCGGTCGTCTTCGTTATTTAAATTTTGGTCATCTTGCTTGACCTACAAACCTAGTGGTGAGCACCCTATCACTTTATTTGATGAGCATAATCATTTTTGAATAAATGAGAATTTATGAATTTTGCAATTTCGGTGTATGTTAGCCCGCAGTTTTGAGATTTTGAATGGTTGTTAGTCCCCAGAATTTTGGGCGTCATGACCTACAAAGCCTAGTGACAAGCGCCCTACCACTTCATTTGATTGGCATAACCATTTTCGTATAAATGAGAATTTATAATTTTTCGCGATTTTTTGGTGTGTGTTAGCCTGAGATTTCTCGAGATTATTTACCATCTCCGTTCGGCTAAATTTTGGTACAGCCAGCATCTACGAATCTTGATGACGATCGCCTATCATTTCTTTGATCGGCATCACAATTTTCATAGATGAGAATTTACGATTTTGCGATTTTCGGTGTATGTTAGCCATGGTTTCCGAGATTTGATTGACCGTCTCGTTTGGCCTCAAATTTTAGTACGTGTGCAGCCTACGAACCTTAATGACGCGCGCCCTATAATTACATTTGATCGTATAACCATTTTCGCATAAATGAGAATTTTACGTTTTCGCAATTTTCGGTGTGTATTGGCCACAGTTTCTCGAGATTTGATTGATAGTCTCCATTGGGTCGACTCCCAGACCTCAATCCCGATCCCGATGCCAACAAAGACCTTTGACCCCAGACTTTGACTCCTAATCTCGACTCCTTCTTCGATATAGAAGTTATAGCATTTTTGTGATATCATGAATTTTGAGTGAATAAAATTTGAAAACTTAACCAATTAAGCTAACCTAGATTTACCCATATTTTACCCATTAATACCCATATTTCTATGGTTGAATATGGTTTAAAAACAAATTTTCCCATCTAAAAAGTCATACAACCCATTAAAATATGGACGGGTTATCAAAATATGGGCTTATTTTGCCGGCACTATTGTATATAAATGTTGTGAATCTAATTTTCTATACGAACTTCTTCCTTCCTTGTTATATCAAATTTCTCTACTCCTTACCTTATTCATGGAAATGGTTGAGTTTACATACGTTGGAGTTAAGTGTTGGGTGTGAACTAGGAAATGGAAGAAAATAGGGTGAAAAAGGAAGAAAAAGTTGAAAAGTTACTTTGTAAAAGGAACTTTGTCTACATTAGTAGGGAAAGGAAAATATTTATGCTTATATTGAGAAGCATATTTTCTAGCTAATAAAGAGTGAGAAGAAAGTCTCTCCTCGCACTATTGCCACTCGACTCGGCTTAGGCAGAATTTGAATTTGGAATTTGGTAAATGACCGATTGATAGATTTTAGATAGAATTTATTTAAAATCTCGAGTAGACTTTTTGTGCAATCTACAGTGAGGACTTGCATTGCACGTGCGTGCCTGAAGTCCTCACTGCGCGAAGCGGAGTGCCGTGAGTACGGAAGGATTACGCGGACTTGCGTTGCACACTGCATCTTGCAACTCAAACCCACAAATATTTCCTTTTTCAACGGTAGTTATTCCGAATAGACACCAACTGGTGGTGTTTTCACACCACTCCACTTGAGTTCTTTAGCTATAAATAAGGTCGTTTGCCTTCATTTTTTTTAGATATAGAATTTTCGAACATGCTACATATTTTGAAAAAATATAATCAAGTCTGTTGTGTGATTTGTTACTATTCTTAGAGTTCGATGAAGTTTTGGTGTTTGAGGTACGCCACACCATCAACGGTATATCGGCTTTATCACGAAGAGTAGTCGAAAACCTCGAGTACAGTGATGGGATTAAATTTCTTAAGGACATACAGTGAATTCTATGGTCTCGGATATTTATTCGTTTGTCTTTGTTTTGCTAATTTGAACACATGAGGACAGCAATAATATATATTGTTAGAAATGAATTGTATAACTTTCGAAGGATATGATATTGATGATTTTAGAAAGACCTATGAAAAGGGCATTAGTTATTAGCTATTAGACGATTAAGTTAGATTAACGTAAATATGGAAATCTTAATCCAAAAGAAGAACGTAACTTCTGGCCTTCTTTCGTTAATATCCAAGTTGCCTATCTTAAATCTCCACTCCAAATGTTAAGTCTCCTGTGAATCATTCTAATGCTATTACTTAAATAATCTCATGGTTCTTGTGCTTTTGAGTCTTGTGTTCATGTTCATGTTATGTGTCGTGTCATGATCATTTCTGGAGTTATAAAATTCACATGTACTCTTGTCTTCAAGGCGATTCATTTTCATGGCATGACATATGCATTGACCTTCGAGCTATAATGGGGAGGGGATGATGGGCTATTGGCTATATGTGTGTGTGTTTATGTGTATTATTGACGTTCTCTGTTAGGTTCATAGAGTAGATGACGATGTATATATATGTATTATTTGATTCTCATTAGAAGGCTCCTATATAGGCATGACGAACTTTTCATGCATTTATTCATACGGGATTACATGTTGTAGGGATTACAGGTTGTCTCCTGTTTATCCTATCATAATAACTTGACTTTAGTTATCTATTGTACATTTATTGTTTCTCAGCTACATACAGATAGAGGCCTTGATCGCCTTAACGGCGAGGCTTTTGAGTTCAACCAACGGTTGGTATGCTCCTTTCATACAGGTAGATGTCTAGATTGTTAGTATTGCATTTGGCATGAGTTTTGATGTATAGATGAAGAGAGTAGTGGAGGCCCCTCTCCACTATTAGTATTATACTTTTTTTAGATGCTCACGTAGTTTAGTCATGGGTTGTATAGTTCAGTGATTTGTAAAGTACAGTTGTGTGCATTTATCAATTATGTTGCGGCCTTCATTAACTTGTTTTCTTCCTTATTGTCGAGTTGTGGCCTGTAGGCCTTATATGTCTTGTTGATACTACATTTGTTGTGACCATGTCCATTATTCTATTGTTCAACGGGTTATGAGTATGGTCTTAATAGCCTCCCAATGTTCCCCATTGAAATCAAAGAAGGTTATTATTATATTATTTATTTGTCCTTTCGATACGAGTAATAAATATATTATTGTCCTTCTATTTATTTATCACTAAATAAAAAGAACATTACTTGTGTCCTAAATTCCCGTGGGTGCTTGAAAAGAATATATCATAATTCTCTTAACATGTGACACTAATTAACAATAAAAAATTATTTATGGAATAAATCATGTGACACTAAGAGGATATTAGTATATAATGTGACAAAATTATGCATTATTTATGTATAATAGAAAAGGAATCATTAAAAAATTATGATGACACTAATTAATAATCAAAATTTTAAAAGGCAACATATTTTGTCTAGGAAACATTGGTATGTCAGAGATGCATTAGTGATGGGATGGATATGATGTTCATGTTTAATCAGAAGTTTTAAATTTATATTTTGATAACAAAATAAATTTTAATAGATAATGATTTTTTTCTCAGAGTGGTTTATACGTTATACGAATATAAATTAGTGAAGTTTTAAAAAGGATTAATAAATATCGAGTTGAAACAAAAAGAGAATATATTAAAACAAAAAAAGACAATTTAACATTATTATTTTGGACGACCTTTTAAATGAGGTTTAAATCACTAATGTCATCTCAAATTACCTATTTTTCCTAGACAAGATACATTGCCTATTAAATTATTAATTAGTGTCATCATTTTTTTTTTGTAAATTAATTATTTCTTTTTGATTTATACCATAAAGAGTGCATTATTAATTTATTTGTCACCTCTTTTCAACACAATGAAGAAACATAACACGTTGATTAATATTCATAGTTAAGAGAATTATATTATATTCTTTTCAATTTAACCACCACCGACAAAATTAGGACACAAATAATGTTTATTTAATGATAATTAATTTTAAGTACAATATTCTATATTATTATTCTCTGTTTGTATTTTTATAAGTTGATGGTCTCCAGCTTGAGTCACTCTACATCGATGGGGGTATAATCTCTTGCATACATTATATCTATTGAACCTCACGTTAGCAGAAATTACATAAAATTGTTATTGTTGTTTTTTGTATTCTATATTGTTTTATTAGAAACAAATTAAGAATATAATGAAAATGAACTTCTAGTCACACTCACCAGTTCATATCTCAAGTTAATCCCCAGCTTGTTTGGTTTCAATTGAAGTAGTTGTATGGGGTTATGACTCATACACATGGTATATTAGGAATACAATACACGTGATGATATTTGGCAAGGAATATATATTCAAAGGAAGAAATGATTAACCCAGTGTTCGAGAGAGTTTGATCTGATACGTTTTTAGCCACTCGAGGATGATCACCTTTGTTGAAGACGAGAAACTTACTCTTGATAACAATTAGAGTTTTGTATCCGGATACAATAGAAGAATTCGGTCGCACCCATCAAATTCATATGTCAAGTAAATTCTAACTTATTTTATTTCAATTGGTAGTTTCAATCCGAAAAAAGACATGAAAATTCAGCCCGAGCCCATTACAAATTTTAATGGGCTCGCATGAGATCTATATTACAAATGGGTTGAGTTTGGAAGCAATCCATCTCAACCCATGATGAAAAGCTAACCCAAAGTTTAGCTTATAGAGCAGTCAAACTCCTCATTTATTATTTGATTTTCAATCGCAATAATTTGTTTTCACATATACATATCATATTTTGAATATTTTAACGAAATTCTCTCGCCACTAAACAAGCGATTAATCATATAGCTTGTCATTGGGACAAAATAATTAGTATAAAAAAAATGAAAAGCCTCTCTTCTTGTCTCCCTTCATAGGTGTCCATTTTTTTTATATATATGTATTGGACCACAATAATATATATCTCTTCCTTTAAATTGTCAACCTTGTCTAACAATTCTATTTCTTCCTTAAGTGTATTGTTGATGTTAATATTATTCTTGGCTTTCTTTACATGCAAGTCCAAAGTTAAAACCTAGTTCACCCAGTAACATCCTCAATATAAGGGCCCATATAGGGGAAGACTGCGGAAGCCAAACACACATGTCAACATTTTGTTGGTGTTGATATTTATGTTGGCTGTGTAGCTTTCAGCGCAAAATTTGGCGTGATGGAATCGAAATTTATGATTATAATTTTTTTCTTTTCATCATATCCAGACGGAATATAAAACATTCTCTTCAAGAAAAGTGTCCCACACCTTAAGCTATCTATTCTAATGTGTCTTTGTCTAGCAACCCAAGACACGTCTAGTCTTTCCTTTGCTTTCTATCTCAATAGAAAATTGGAACGGTCTTTGATTCATTGTATTGTAGTTACGACTATAGCTAGTGCTATTTGTATCGGTGTATTGCTAGTGAAAGCGAGTTGTAAAGGTAGGGGGAAAAAAGATCAATCGAGAAATTTAGAATGATTTTTCTTATTAATGATGATCAATCATGATATCTAAACTTCGCTTCTTTTTCAATGACCTCGCAGATGAATTGAGAGGGATTCGAAACCCTCCGTATCTCTATAAATGCTTTAATTTTCTAGACGACTTTTTCAACCACTCAACCACCCATCTCCTTCATATTTTGTCCGCCTTATCTATTTGCGCTCTGGCATGCTTGTATAGGCTCTTATCTATGTGATTTGCTACGCTTGCATGTGTCTAATTGATTCTATTGAATGTGAAACTACTAGCATCTTAAGTTTAACCACACTATAGTATAAAATCAAAGTCACAATTATTAACATAGGAATAAGAAAAATCTTAATTTTCCTTTTTTTTTTAAATAAGAATTTTATGATTTGATTCCCTATATGAACCTCTCATTTTTAAGTGGTTATAAATCAACATTACAGAGAGAGAACACAAGAGACATTTATTCCATTGAATGTTTGATGGGAAACATCATTGAACTATCTAATTGTTTTGTTATTTTTAGTTCAATGAAAATTATAGTTTCCTAACTTATGTAGTTGTTAATAGGAATTTCTAGATGGTCATGTTGCTTTTCTTTCTTTTAAAAAAAAAAACTTGGGAAATTAAAACTAAAAAAGGTTCGAGCTTCGGGAATGAAGAATATTTTGTTAAAATAATATTTTACTAATCTTATTATTAAAAAATAACCATTATTATATAGAGTTTTAATTAAATTATACATGTGAATTATTTCGTAATTACATGTTGAATTTATAAGTGAGGCGTCTTTTAGTGAGCATTTGAAAATAAAAAAAATTTAAAATTTGAAAAAAAGCAAATAGTACATTTTTTTAAGTTGAAAATGATATTTGAAATTGAAGTTGAGTTTGGATATGAATATAAATGTAAATTATTTTAAATATTTATTAGTGATTTAGAGTAAAAATTATGAAAATAATATTTTGAAAGATTTTAAAATTCAATTTTTAAGTTTAATTTTTTATTTTACTAGTAAGAATTCAGATTAATTTAAGCACAAAACAAAATTTTGAAAAAAAAAATAAAAATTATTCATGATCAAACGGACACAGACATGTGTGTTTGTCACATTCAACACCATTCATTTTCTAATCAATTAATATATAATATAGATAAGGTTTTAATTAATTGCTAACTTTATAACTTAACAATAAAATTGACCTAACATGAAGATTTCCATATGAAAAGAACAAATAATAATTAATTAGACCAAACAAAGGATTTTATTGTGGAGCATAAATTCTCTTTTATTTTAATTAAAAAAATTTGAATTCAAATTCTGAATTATAGTATTTAATAAAAAGCATTTTATTTTTAAATATATAAAATTTTCTACATAAATTCAAATTTAATCGAGTTTCAATAAATATCGAATACAAAATTTAAAAATTAAAAATTTTAATTTGATATTTTTTTTTGTTTTGTTTTGTATTCTTGTTAATTATGATTTTAATTTCTTATGATGATTACAGAGCGATTGTGTTACATCATATTTATTTTCATATATTTGTAAGAAAAGACTATGCTATCATAAATTTGAATAATTAATATGGTCATGTAACATCAAATTTCTATTCCATTCATTCTTGCTTTGGGGCGGGACACTTTTCATTCTTCATTGAAACTAACCAGTGTCGGGTCGGGATTTACGCCTTGTTATCAAAAAGGGAGTTGGGTAAAGCAAACTCTCATGGCCTTTCGATCTCTCTTTCTTTTTGAATCTCGTGCAAGTGGTAATATCTGAAGGCCTCACACCGGCGCTAGTTGAACCTTCTTCGGTCTCTTTCAGCGGTGGGCTTACCTTTTTTATTAGTATTGAATTCATGTCATTGTCGCTCATCATCCTTGTTAGAAAAATAGCATCTAAGATCTCAATACGAAGAAATCGGAACCTATAACCTCACTACAATGGCTTGTAGACTTGTTTTGCATGCAGGCTACGGCCGGCCGTCGGGTTATCAACGGTTTTTGACACATGCACGGACATAGATACCTAAAAAGTAGAAAGAAAAGGAAAATCTTATTGTAAATGGCACGAAATGGACTCTCACTCTACAAAAAATTGTGTAAATTTCAAGCAAGATTAAGTTGCCTAAATCTCTTCCTTATCTGCTCTGTATTTTGCCTTCCTCGCTTCGTCTTCGGCTTTCAGTTGTGAACTGCGAATGGAATTGGATGTGCCGAGGTTTGGTTGCTTGCACGAGAAGGAAGGACTATAGTCCGATCTACCTATAGGATCATGAAAGAGACGATCAGAATGGTACTCGAATTCATTTCGATCTTGAGTTTCCAGACACGTCGCACTTCCGCTCGGGTCGAGGCTTCCACTCAGCTCCTAAGACGGATCAAAGAAAAGTGGGAACCTCTCGCATCTTCAAAATATTTTCGTGTATTTATTTATACATCATTTAAAAATATTAATTAAAACAAATGTTTGATTATTTCATTAAATATTTACTAATTGATATATTTATAATATTCGAAAATAATTCCTATTAAAAGATAATTAATTTTATCTTAAGCGTTTAAAATAATAAGTATTTAAAGATAAATATTTGATGTTTTAATTACAATTTTAATCTACAATAATTGGTCGAATTATTAATTTTTTAAAATTTTTGTGTGTATGTTTCGTATAAATGAGAATTTTTTAAAGATTCAAAGTTGACATTTGATTTGAATTTCAAAAATTAGAAGGTTAGAAAACTAATTAATATGCTTTTTAAATACATAAAAATACCATGTGACCTTGAGGACATTGTGACAAAACCAAAGAGTGAGGTGTGGTGTATGCAAATTTTATACTTATTTTTATAAAGTAGAGAGATTATTTTTGATAGGCTTTCGTGTCAAGAATAACAAATAAAAAAATTGGAAAAATATATTTTGATGAGATTATTGATTTCTCATTACATATCCGGACTCTCTAGTATTAGAGGGGCTGGAGTAGGAGTAGGGACGAGTTCATCCAAATCCTCTTTCATGAAAACTTACATTGATTATACACGGTTAAAATGTTTTTATGTATATATAGTAGATGTTGAACCCCTTACAGACCTCTTCGTATGTTTACTTCATATTTTGAATCTCATTAGTAGAAAATTTTGTCCCTTCCTTTGTCGATTAGTGATCTCACGTGGTGAAATAAGGAGATGGTGGGGTGTACACAAATTTTGTCAATATCGTTATAAAATAAAGATGTTATTTTTGATAGACTCTCGACTCAAAAAATAACAAATAAAAATTAAAGAAACAATATATTTTGTTGACATTACATATTAACTTCTCTACATATCAATATGATCAGGATCACTTTGGGAGGATACGGTGTACCGCAATTTTACTTCTATTTTAACGAAATAAAGATATTATTTTTAATAGATTTTTGGCTCAATAATAATAAAATAAAATAATGAAAAAATAATATTTTGGTGGCATTATTGACTTCTTTGTCTCTTGGTGAACCAAAGAATTACAAACATCCACACCAACTTTTCCTGCTTTAATTTGATATGATACATTTAAATAAATATGAAAAAACAATTCTTCTTTTTATCATTGGATCTTGGAGATGACATCATCAATATTAATAAAAGCCAAGAAAAGTGCATTAAATAATTGAATTAATATGATCAATAATTCATAATAATAATAATATGGGGATTTCACCAGCTTTTGTTCCAATAAAGTATAATATAAGAATCAATAATTGTCATAATAACATATATATAGGAAACTTTGCTGTACATAAACGTGCAATTCTATCTTGAATCTTTTATGGACAATTAAGCATATATTGATAAATATAAAAATATTTTGGCGCAATTAAAAAAAGACTTCGATCTATTGTTAATAATATGATTAAAAAAAGATAAAATAGAACAGATTTTATTGGGTTGTCATGAATAGTGTTTTTTATAGAAATTTAATGGATTTGTAAGAAAATTAACATACTTTCGACAGTTATTTTTGGTACAAAAATATACGTGAACTATAAAAGAATTAACGGACATTCGTCTTTTTCTTTTTTTCTCAGAATACTAACTAATGAATGTCGATTTTTAAAATATAAAACTATAGTTGGAGAGTATAAATAAAAATAATATAAATATAAATACTAATATTTATGTTTAAATGATACATAAAAATGGAGTTGGAAGGGTTTCAATGAAACAAAATTTAGTTAGAATATCGAAGTAAAGCAAGGGTTTAAAGGATTCTCTGCTCTGAATTGTTTTCATAAAATTATTTTTTAATTACTACTTCCCTTTTTATTTTTTTATTTTAAATGTTACACTTTGGGAAAATTTCACATTGGTAAGCGCGGAGAAAAACACTTTTAATCAAAAAAAAAAATTAGAAACAAAATTTAGTTAGAATATCGAAATAAAAACAAGGGTTTAAAGGATTCTCTGCTCTGAATTGTTTTCATAAAATTATTTTTTAATTACTACTTCCCTTTTATTTTTTTTTATTTTTAAATGTTACACTTTTAGGAAAATTTCACATTGGTAAGCGCGGAGAAAAACACTTTTAATCAAAAAAAAAAAATTATTCATTGTTCGAATTCAAAATCTCATCTATCTAATCAAATTCTACGGTAGAATTTCGAACATTTGTATTTGCTCCGAAGAGGTATA
>JACEIK010016718.1:0-14745 GCA_018107945.1 Datura stramonium
ATTATTACCTTGGTTCAGTCCCTGTGGGATCGATACTTGGCTTACTTTAGCCATTTTACTACTTGTTTGACCATGTGCACTTGCGTGTAGTTGCGAAACAGACCGAACACCTTTCTTCCTGGAGCTAGGGCTTAGTTATTTATGCTTGAGTTTTGAGATGCAGGTGTGGGTAGGTCGGAGCCCTATTCCGACCATCAGTTAGTTTACTCTTTAGAGGCTTTGTGGACTTAGTGTGTACAGTGTTATTCAGTTTGTGGACTCGTCGGCTTATTGTTGCTTGGTTAGCACACTAATTGCCTTGATTGCATTTCGATTGTTTACCCCGTATTGTTGAGACCTTACGGGTCTAGTTTATTCTTCAGTTGATTGTGACAGGTGGCCTGGATGGCCTAAGTGTTACAGTTACAGATGTCATATAGCCGTCTTCTTGATCAATCATGAATCGAGTGCCAGTTGCGCCCTACCCCAGTTTTGGTGCGTGACACAAGACACCCCATGTTCAGATTTTAGACTATGCATGTGATTATGATTTCAGCTTCACTAAAAAACGATGCGAGCACTATGCATATTTTTTGGGAGTAGTGTCTAGCACTGAGTAGGCTTGGGATTTCAAGGTTCCCCGGTCTCAGAACTACGTGCTAACATAGTTTTATATATTTATTTGGGACCTCTCGAGAGAGTTTCCCCCGCCCGCAAGGGGCCTTCAGCTTGATACCGATATCATGGTAGTGTCCTTAGCCCTGGCAAAGTTTTGGACAGCTCTGACCACTTGAGTGTGATAGTTGGGGCATCATGTAAGCTCTGTCGTGATAGTGTCAGTAATGATGAGTCTCCCATTATTCCTCACGATTTCAATTATTCATGTTCATAACTTACGATATTATATTTTACAGCAGGTTTTACCCAATGATCAGTTTATGAGCTTTTACTTATGATTTCAACTATGACAAGTCATATGATTTCTATTTTTATCTTTGGGTCATTCTATTCAGATATTATATTCAGCTTATGACTATACATGTTTCAGATTCAGATTTCAGCATGCAGTCCTTACTCTCATGATCTTATAATTTATGTTTGTATGCATGATTTCATTTAATATTTACTCAACATATTTTACTTACCTTTCATATTCAGCACATTCCAAGTACTGACCGTATACTTTATGCTGTATCATTTCATGATACAGGTCTGGATGATCCGACTTAGTTCCGCCGCTAGTCCAGCTCCCGACAGTTTAGTCTAGTTCCCGTTGTTGGTGAGTCCTCATCTTTCAAGGACATTCAGTTTATTGTTCAATTATATTATTTTAGTTTCAAATTTTAGCAAGCTAGTAGGGGATATTGTCTCATCAGCTCATCAGATGGTTTAGAGGCTTATCAGACAATATGTAGATTTTCATCTTTGTTGGGTGTTGACTCTATTTATGATTGTTACGTTATTCAGACTTCTGCTAATTCATGTTTTAGTTATTAGTTTTCACTTTGATGTATGCTCTTTAGTTGTTATGTTCATGTCATGGGTTGACTTGGAGCCATTCGTGGTTCTAAGTCCCGTGTCTCAGTCCGGGGTCCCAGCTTGGGTCGTGCCAAACTTGGTATCAGAGCAAAAAAGTTTAGAGTGGCCTAGGGTGTCTGAAAGCCGCATTGAGTAGAGTCCTTTCCAAGGGTGTGAAGTGTTCCACATGATGTGTTGTGGTTTTACAACACTTTCGACGCATAAAACTGAGGAAATAAGCATGAACTTAGGTATGTTTATACAGATATGATGCACTTTTACTTTTTTTTTTCCAGGTAAATTAGGTTTTTAGAGTTTAAATGTGTAAAAGTATAGAAAAAATGCAGAAAAGGGCTAAGCACGGACCTCAGTACAAGCTGTACTGAGAATCATGGAAAATTCCATAAGATGTACTGAACCAAAGAGTCAAAGTATGACTCTTGGTATGAGTCATACCAAGGCAGTCATTATAAAGTTAAGAGAAAGTTGCACTGAGTTAGTCTCCTGGTATGGGTAGCAACTACGAATCGTGTTATCTATCTACGACCCATACCAAGGAGCCATGGTGAACTTCATAAGAATTGAAGAAAGTCAGAACTCAAAGTATGACAAGAAGTCACGAGTCGTAGGATGAAAGTACAGCCGTACAAAGCCACTTGTGGAAATAATCAGAAGATGCCAGAAGTTTTAGGTTCATACCACGACTAGATTGTACGACTCATAGGTTTATGGTATGAGTCGTACCATCTTTCAACACTTAGCCAAAATCAGAAAAGCTAGCTAACGTACAAGTGAAGGTACGACCTGTACAATCATGGTACGGGTCGTAGGTGAAGTCGACGACAATTTAAGTAGTTTCCCTGTCAATTTAGGAAAAGTTTCTAATTATTTGTATAAATATTTTTCTAGGTTATTTTTGTTAGAGAAAAGAACAAAATTTGATTGTTGAGAGAGGTTTTTCACTTTTGGGATTATTGAGAGCAACTTTTGGGAGATTAGTTGTTTTGATTCTTCCATTTTTTTTGAATTGTTCTTCATTAATTCTTGCTATAATCAAGCGGGTTTTCTTTCAATCATCTTTGTAAGTTCTAAATTATATGTTTGTTGATGAATGCGTATAATTCTCTTACAATAATGAGGCTAAAACCTCCATTACTAGGGTAGTGGGAACCATGGTGAATTAATGTTGCACCCTGTAAATGTTAATGGTTAGTAGGTGTACGCGTGGATTTGTGACGAGTAAGAAGAGCTTGAAGCGTGTGGAAAAAGCCTCGGAAGTAGGGTCAGGCGAGGCTAGGCCGCGAGGGGCCAGTGCGATGCGCCAGCCGGCAGTGCGCTGGCTAGCGCGGCGTGCCAGGCAAAGGGGCGCGATGGGAGGCGCAGCGCAGGGGGCCTGCTGGCATGATGGATGGCGCCGGGCGCCCCCTGCCACCATCCTCATATGTATATATNATATATATATATACCTCCTTCACTTCATTTAAATTATTTCATCAATGAGACCCGCGACTAGAGAATTAGAGGCCAACACATTTCGTTTTTCGTCCGATTACGCTATCAAATGCTGTCCAATCTCAAATTGACTTCAGGTAATGAGTTCTAGGCCTACAAGAAGCATTACTACAGAGTTATTTCTTGAAAATTCGCTCAGCAAATCGGAACTCCACCAAGTAAAAGTTGTCAGAATTTCTCCAAATTGATTCCTACTCGGTCACAGGCATTAGGTAAGCATTTATCCCTTCTGAACTCTCTAGAAATTATAGGTTTTTGACCGAGTTATTCAAAATTGAATTATAGTTAATATTACTATCGAAAGTTATCATTACTTGCCGAATTTAGTATTGAAATTAGCCCTATTCTCTCAGCATAAGGATTGCAGTTGGGTGGAACCGCCGCTTTCAAGTTGAAACACTTCAGCTAAACAAGAATCGGCGTTCGAGGTATGTTAAGGCTTATTCCTTTGGAAAGTTATTCTCGTCGTATAGTGATACGACCTATGTTTTAAACGTAGATAATGACCCTATATGTTGTGATTAGCTGCTGCTAGTATATAAGGTTCATGTATGTTGTGATTAGCTGCTATCAGTAGATTACAGTTACATATGTTGTGGTTAGCTGCTAGAACACGTATAAAGATTATATCGCAGTATCCTTTGTCGGGAAAGAACATGTTAAGTGTGACACACGCTAGAAGCATTGTAGGAACTCCTGTGTTCTTCAGTTCATTGTGTTAGTAGAATTGGATGTTTCATTGTCAAGCCTAGACCTTAGAAGCTCGTGGATAGTTGTTGGGCCTGAGTTAGTAAGTTGAACAGCATAGGCGCATCTAGGCAATATAACTACCAATTTGGCACCTGTATTGTTGGTGAAGCACGCTCAGAGGCCATTGGCATACCTTCAGGCCCCAAGGCAAGAAATTTAGATAGGATGGCCATACTTTAGAGTCAGCAGCACTAGGGTTGTCTAGTGGCTGAGTAACAGCCTACCATCTAGTTAGCTACTGCCAGTGACTGTCAGTTCCAGTTGCCTTAGTATTCATCATACAGGTCTCTCAGGAATCCATCCCAGTCATTTAGGTCAGATAGACCCGTGGGTACCCTAAGGAAGGGGGACCTTATTAGCAGTTAGAGGTGGGGCTAATGCCCCAGTATGCTCCTATAAGATGCTTAGGTACAGGTTTCCGTGAGTGGCCTAGTCCATGTAAACTTACCTACAAGGTTAGGAATCATCCAGAAGAGTCATATAAGATCCAAATAGACCAAGTTAAGGTCTAAAGGACCACAACCATGTTAGCACAATATTACCCTCAGGCTAAGAATTTCAGTAGGCTGCCTGTGGAGAAGTAGGGACCGACCTCTCAAAAGCATGTTCGATCAGTAGCAGTCCTACAGTTGTTCTAAGCAAAGGAATTAAGTAATTGGTCATCTGCGACCCTACAGTTTCTTATGAGTTATAATCATTCGAGTAGGACATCCGGAGTATTGTTAGGCCACTCCAGACCTCACCCTATCCGGTCTAGACCATTAGAGATTATGATCACTATTAGGATCATCTGATCAGATACAGGTACACGGGGTATGCCTGCTAGAAGCTATAAAAATTATTCTAGGGGCGAGCAACAGTCGTGTTAGGCCTAGAAGGCCAAATACGCCCTTTTAGTGGCTAGGTTGGGACTTCAGTATAGCACATCGGTTGGGATTTCCCTCACCTAGGAGCCTTCCATGACCACCCCAGGGTTACTAGCTATGTCGTCGCTGATAGAGGCTATATGATGTTGCTCCAACGAGCGATATGCCATCCCAAGGGATGATACAGAGGCCCAAGGGCCATATTATAGTCCATTCCATGGTTGGACTATTATTTTTATGCCATATGGGCATCACTGACCCTCGTCAAGCCTGATGCCCAGGGTGCAGTTATCAAGAGTCCACCAGACTCAGACACAGCAACAGATCAGGAGCCAAGTGGGTTCAGTTGCAAACCTAGTGGAAAGGTAGGTTGACTGTAGCACTAGTAGGGTCATAGGAACCTGGATAGGGTTATATAGATTGTAGTGTACTTGCCAGGGCTTATGGGGGTCCCGGTGGGTTATTCTGTGTTGATTGTACCTTCCAGGCTTATGGGGGCCAGGTTACGTTGTTGTTTGTGTTCTTGTATGCTAGCTATAGCTTATGAATATATGATTGTACAGTTGTAGCTCATATACGTATAGTGTTTTACTAGATACAGGTTATGAATAAGCAGACTTCAAAGTTAACTTCTCCCCTTCCTTCTACTTACTTTCAGTCTCTAGTAGTTTTTATTCAGCTTATTACTGCCTTACATATTCGGTACATATTATATTGAAGCCCAACTATGGGGCGCTGCATTACTTTCCTGCATGTTTAGACAGACAGGTTGTGAGATCTCTTAGCAGCTATTCAGCGTCAGCAGTTTGCTCAGATCCTTTCACTCAGAGTTGCCAGGTTGTAGGGATTATAGTCTTTCATTTATATAGCATTTGGGTAGACCGGATCCCTGTCCCGACCATTATTTGTATTCGTAGAGGTTTGCAGACTACAGTATCCAATTAGTTAGCTATTGTTGGCCGTGTGGGGCCTATGTATGTCTTATTTTAGGTATTGGCCGTGTGGGGCCTAGAATAGCTGCTTATTTTCCTTCCTATTATAACTAGACAACATGGTGGTCTTGTTGGCCCGCATAGGATCTCTATTGATGTATGTTGGCTGGGTTAGCTATTTTCTTTTTGCAGGTGTTGCGTGGCCTTGTCGTCCCAAGGTTGTGTTTACAACTGAGATATAATAGTTTGTTTTCTTGAATTTGAGTCATTGGTAGGCACTAGAGGTGCCTGTGCCCAACCAGGTCAGCGCAGATTCCAGTGTGGCATTAGGTGCCAGTCATGCCTCCCAAGGGGTGTGTGTGTGTGTGACAAACTTGGTATCAGAGTAAGTCATATCCTAGGGAGTCTGCAAGCCGTGTCTAGTAGAGTCTTGTCTATGGGTATGTTGTGCACCACCTTCCATAGGTAGGAGGCTACGAGGCATGATAGTATGGTTACCCTTTCTTCTTCTCAGACCGTGCTATAGAGCCGAGTTGTACATGGTTGAGTCCCTAAGCTTTCATTGCTATGTCTGTCTAGAATAATATGTGATGTAAGACAGACTCCAGCCAGTCACAAGATAACTACAACAATAGGAGGAAGTACCAGTGAGGTGCCACGGTTGAGGGACAGTCAGCCTAAGGGCAACATACGTCTTTTAAATTCCTCCCATCACCCTCCGGGGCACCAGGAACTTCATAAGGTGATAGAAATGTCAGTATTGTCCCCAGTTCTTTCTGCAGCCTCGGAGTGGGAGGCCAAGAAGTATAGTATATATATATATGAGTTGGTTCCCTTAGTAGACAACAAGAATTAGGCAGGGACAACATTAACGTTGGATTACCTGAAATACACGAAGGATCATGCGAGTACTACAGAAAGTGCAAGTATCAATGCCATATTGTCCAGAATGATTAATAAAGGAGGGTTAGAATTGTTACTTCCGGAAAGGGATAAAAAGTGGTTGAGACCCCTAGTGTTTATAAAGCTACTTAGACCCTCACAATAGTAAATCAAGAGGGCGGATAAGATTGCCAGTAGCACTCAGGTGCGTGTGAGAGAGTCCATCAACGATAAACCCCTAGCAATAGTAAAGTTCAGGTCAGAAATAGGCTGATTCTGCCATACTGTGCGAATGATGGTAGGGCATACCTGCAAGATAAAGGTTATGGCCCTAGT
Source organism: Datura stramonium (assembly GCA_018107945.1). Classification (NCBI taxonomy): domain Eukaryota; kingdom Viridiplantae; phylum Streptophyta; class Magnoliopsida; order Solanales; family Solanaceae; genus Datura; species Datura stramonium. The sequence goes on from JACEIK010016718.1 coordinate 6,776, forward strand.
TTGTTATTTCGAAGGACAAAGAGATCATATGAACAAATGGGCCCGAGTGTGGATCAGAAGGATACAGGTTGGTAGACTTGGTTAGTAACATCTTTGACAATATGAGGCAGAGGGCACAAACCTCAGATCTCAGTCTAAGGAAGCAAGGGAAAAGGCATGAGTATCTAACTCGAGGGAAACAGAATCACCTCCAGGTTGAAGTATATTGACAGAGCAAAGGACCATCGCTGAATGTCGAGAAATAAGCATTGGGCTGGCAGTTAACAAATAGTGAGGTTGTAATCTAGAATGCTGCAATATCAGCACCCATGTGAAGGCAAGGGAGTGGGGACACAGAGGCTCTAACCTAGTAAAACCTAGATACAAGACACAATAGGGAATTATTGGCCTTAAGATAATAAGGGACGAAGTCATGGGACCCAGAGGTCGGCTCTGCGTTTCAAGGTGACAGGACTTCGTTAGCAAACTATGGCCAAGGTGCACCATGTCCGTTACTCCCTCCACCTAGAGGTTAATGAAAATACATTAGGTTGTAAAGAGAGACCTACTGATGGCATGGGAAGAGTGAATATATCATTGAGTCATAGCACATAACTCTAATGACCAGCCAGGGAAGGCTGGAAAGTCTTGTTTCAGATAATTCAATCGAGGATGTTCCAGGTACAGAAGTACTGTTCCATAGAGGGACTCTAATAGTTACAAGAGCCATCTTGAGAACCAGAGTTATAGCTCATTGCAGTATCATGGGGGAACAAAAATATAGAAGAAATGGATTGAAAAGTTACGAATGATCTACTGCGATAGTATATAGACCCAGATGATTTAAGTTATTGAAAAATAGTTCCAGATGTTATGTAGATGACCTTGTTGCAATTATTATCAGTTGATTATACTATACGTGATAGAGCTATGCTTCATTTTCAAATAATGTCCTGTAAGATGCCTATTTTGGACTTTTTTGCATTTCAGGTTTCCATATAGTCCATAATACAGAGAAGACTTTGCCAAAATTTTTCTAAGTATCGGTCAAGAGAGTTAACTTCTGTAAGCTAAAGATGACATTCGAGGACGAATGTTCCTAAGGGGGGGGGGAAGGATGTTACACCCCATAAATGTTAATGGTTAGTAGGCATACACGTGGATTTATAACGAGTAAGAAGATCTTGACGCGTGTGGAAAAAAATCTCGAAAGTAGGGTCGGGCGAGGCTAGGCCGCGAGGGGCCTACGCGATGTGCTAGCCGGTAGTGAGTTGGCCACCGCGGTGCCCCAGGCACAGGGGCGCGATGGGAGGCGTGATGCGGGGGGACTGCTAGCACGATGGCTGGCGTGGGGCGCTCCCTTGCCACCGGCCTCAAGTGTATATATATACCTCCTTCACTTCATTTAAATTATTTCATTAATGAGACCCACGACTAGAGAGTTAGAAGCCCTCACATTTTCAATCGTTTTTCATCTGATTACGCTACTGAATGCCGTCCAATCTCAAATTAAGTTCGGGTAATGAGTTCTAGGACTACGAGAAGCATTACTACAGAGTTATTTCTTGAAAATTCGCTTGGAAAATTGAAACTCCGCTGAGTAAAAGTTGTTGGAATTGCTCCAAATTGATTCCTACTGGGTCACAGGCATTAGGTAAGCATTTCTCCCTTTTGAACTCTAGAGAAATTATAGATTTTTAGCCGAGTTATCAAAATTGAATTATAGTTAATATTATTATCGAAGTTATCGTTACTTACCGAATTTAGAATTAAAATTAGCCCTACTCTCAGCATAAGGATTGCAGTTGGGTGGAACCGCTGCTTTTAAGTTGAAACCCTTTAGCTAAACGAGAATCGGCATTCGAGGTATTTTAAGTCTTATTCCTTTGGCAAGTTATTCTCGTCGTATAGTGATACAACCTATGTTTTAAACGTAGATAATGACCCTATGTGTTGTGATTAGCTGCTGCTAGTATATAAGGATCAGGTATGTTTTGATTAGCTGCTATCAGTAGATTACAATTACATATGTTGTGGTTAGCTGCTAGAAATGTATAAAGATTATATCGCAATATCCCTTGTCAGGAAAGAACATGTTAAGTGTGACACAGGCTAGAAGCATCATAGGAACTCCTTCGTTCTTCAGTTCATTGTGATAGTAGAATTGGATGTTTCATTGTCAAGCCTAGACCTTAGAAGCTCGTGGATAGTTATTGGGCTTGAGTTAGTAAGTTGAACAACATAGGTGCAACTAGGCAATATAACTAATAGTTTGGAACCCGTATTGTCAGTGAAGCACGTCCAGAGGCCATTGGCGTACCTTCACGCCCCAGGGCCAGAAATTTAGATAGGATGGCCATACTTTAGAGTTAGTGGCACTAGGTTTTCTAGTGACTGAGTGACAACCTTCCATCTAGTTAGCTACTGCCAGTGATTGTTAGTTCCACTTGCCTTAGTATTCATCATACAGGTCGCTCAGGAATCCATCCCAGTCGTTCAAGTCAGATAGACCCGTGGGTACCCTAAGGAAGGGGACCTTATTAGCAATTAGAGGTGGGGCCAACGCCCCAACATGCTCCTATAAGATGCTCAGGTACAAGTTGCTGTGAGTGGCTAAGTCCATGTAAACTTACCTACAAGGTTAGGAATCATCCAGAAGAGTCATATAAGATCTGAACAGGCCAAGTTAAGGCTAAAGGACTAGAACCATGTTAGCACAGTATTACCCTCAGGCTAAGAATTTCAGTAGGCTTTCTGTGGAGAAGTAGGGACCGACCTCTCAAAGCATGTTCGGTCAGTAGCAGTCCTACAATCATTCTAAGCAAAGGAATTAAGTAATTGGTCGTCTGCGACCCTACAATTGCTTATGAGTTATAATCGTCCGAGCAAGACATCCAGAGTATTGTTAGGCCACTCCAGACCTTTCACTATCCGGTCTAAGACATTAGAGATTATGATCACTATTAGGATCCTCTAATTAGATATAGGTACACGAGGTGTGGCTGCTAGCAGCTATATAGATTATTCTAGGGGTGAGCAGCAGTCGCGTAAGCCCAAAAGGCCAGATACGCCCTTTGAGTGGCTAGATTGAGACTTCAGTATAGCACATCGGTTGGGATTGTGATATCACTCAAATTACACCTCGTAAATGAGATATAAAGCAGTCGATGTCAAATATAGAACCCAACAAAGGTTGGGGTCAATCCCACAAGGAATATGGAAAGAACTAGAGTTAATGTGATGAGCTATTACTATCAGCTTACTTATTTCCTGGGGGGAAAGAATTTAAAAACAAAATAATAAACAAGAGTAAGACTAGTAGATGTTTAAATCAAGTTCGGTTGTATTCAATCAACAAGTTACTAGGATTTTATTCCCAAGGACTTCATAACCACAAGGCTTTTACATTAGTGATCTATTCCGGTGTTTAGCATGCAATATTTGTAAGTTAGGTTCACCTAAATGGTTGGTCCTCTATCTAGATGATTATCACCATGCAATTTGGTTCGTATACGGCTGTATGCTTAATTAACCCTTACCCTTAATATCATATTAGCTATCCCCAGAAAAGTTCAAGCTATTAGATGAGGGTTGAAGGATCAATTGAAGGACCTGTTAGATAAGGGTTTTGTTAGACTGAGCAAGTCCCCATGGGGTGCACCAGTTCTCTTTGTCCGAAAGAAAGATGGTTCTCTTCGCATGTGCATTGATTATCGGCAGTTGAAAAAAGTCACCGCCAAGAAAAATTATCCTCTACCCAGGAATGATGATTTATTTGACCAGCTTCAGGGTGCCAAGTGTTTCTAGAAGATAGATCTCAGATCCGGGTACCATTAGCTCAGAGTTCGGGAGAGTGACATCCTGAAGACAACTTTCAGTACGCGGTATGGTCATTATGAGTTTGTAGTCAATTCTTTTGGTATAATGAATGCCCCTACAACTTTTATGGACTTGATGAACAGGGTATTCAATCCATATCTGGACATGTTCGTGATTGTGTTTATTGATGACATCTTGATATACTCTCAGAGCGAGGAGGAGCATGCTGCTCATTTGAGAGTAGTGCTTCAGACACTCAAGGATTGTCAATTATATGTCAAATTTTGCAAGTGTGATTTTTGGTTAAACTCCGTAGCATTTTTGTTCCATGTGGTATCAAGTGAGGGCATAAAGGTAGATTCTTAGAAGATCGAGGCGGTGAAGAATTGGCCTAGACCAGTGAATCCTTCAGATATTCGGAGTTTCTTGGGTTTAGATGGCTACTATCGGAGGTTTATTGAGGGTTTCTCATCTATTGCAGCACCTTTGACCAAGTTGAGTCAGAAGAATGTGAAATTCCAATGGTCGGAGGCTTGTGAGAAGAGATTCCAAGAGTTGAAGACTCGACTTACTTCAGCACCGGTGTAGACCCTACCCGAGGGTACAGATGGATTCGTGGTGTATTATGATGCTTTGAGAATCGGACTTGGGTGTGTATTGATGCATCGTGGGAGAGTTATAGCATATGCCTCTAGACAGTTGAAAGTCCATGAGAAAAATTACCCGACCCATGATCTTGAATTGGCCGCGGTGGTGTTCGCATTGAAGATATGGCGACATTATTTATATGGGGTCCATGTGGATGTGTTTACAAATCATAAGAGCTTAAAATATGTGTTCACTCAGAAGGATCTTAATCTTCGACAAATGAGGTGGTTGGAACTACTCAAGGACTACGATATGAGTGTTCTTTATCATCCGGGTAAGGCTAATGTGGTAGTGGACACACTAAGTAGACTCTCTATGGAGAGTGTGTCCCATGTGAATGAGAGGAAAATAGAGCTGATGAAAGATTTGCATCAACTTGCAAGGTTGGGAGTTAGGTTGGTCGACTCGACCGGTGGCGGTGTTGTTGTGCAGAACGGATCATAATCGTCCTTGGTGACTGATATAAAAGCTAGACAAGACGAGGACCCAATTTGGTAAAGTTGAAGGAAGCTGTTCAAAGTTAAAAGGTGGAGGTCTTCTTCCAAGGGGGAGATGGGGTGCTTAGGTACTAGGGTTGCCTATGTGTTTTGGATGTCGATGATTTGAGGAGCCGGCTGTTGCATGAGGCTCATGGATCCAGGTATTCTATCCATCCGGGTGCCACCAAGATGTACCGTGACTTACAAGAAATCTATTGGTGGAATGGCATGAAGAAGGATATTGCAGAATTCGTAGCCAAGTGTCCGAACTGTCAGCAAGTAAAGGTCGAGAATCAAAGGCCGGGAGGCGTACTTTAGGATATCAGCATTCCCACTTGGAAGTGGGAAGAGATTAACATGGATTTCATAATAGGAGTACCTCATGCTTGTCGACAATATGATTCCATTTGGGTTGTGGTAGACAGGCTGACCAAGGCTGCTCAATATCTATCGGTTAAGACCATGGATTCGACAGAGGATTATGCCAAACTATATATCCAGGAGTTGGTTCGATTCCACAGAGTGCCCTTATCCATCATTTCAGATCGAGGTACTCAATTTACCTCTCAATTTTGGAGGTTATTTCAAAAGGGGCTTGGTACACAGGTTAAACTCAGCACAACATTTCACACGCAAATGGATGGTCAAGTGGAATTGACAATCCATACCCTTGAGGGCATGCGTGATTGACTTCAAGGGTGGTTGTGATGATCACCTGCCCCTGATTGAGTTTGCCTACAATAACAGCTATCCCTTTAGTATTCAGATGGCGCCATTTGAGGCTCTCTACGGGCGGAGATATAGATCGCCCATCGGATGATTTGAGGTTGGTGAGATGACAATGATAGGGCCAGATTCAGTTCATGAAGCAATGGAGAAGGTTCAGTTGATAAGAGACAGGTTGAAAACTGCCTAGAGACGTCAAAAGTCTTATGCAGACGTGAGAAGAAGAGAATTAGAATTTTAAGTCGATGAATGGGTATTTCTGAGGGTGTCTCCTATGAAGGGAGTAATGCGGTTTGAAAAGAAAGGGAAACTTAGTCCCCGCTATGTCGGCTAGTATCGGATAGTGAGACGTGTTGGGAAGGTGTCTTATGAGTTGGAGTTGCCTTCAGAATTAGGTTCTGTGCAACTTGTGTTTCATGTATCGCTTTTGAAGAAGTGTTTGGGTGATCTAGCTCTAGTTGTCTGGCAGACAGTGCTGGTATGAGAGACAAACTTAGCTATGAGGAGGTTCTGATGGAAATATTGGATCGTCAGGTTCGAAGGCTAAGGAACAAGGAAGTAGCTTCAGTCAAAGTGTTATGGAGGAATCAGCATGTTGAAGGAGCTACATGGGAAGCCGAAGTGGAAATGGTGGCTAGATACCCACATTTATTCTCTACCGGTTCAGTTTCAGCTTGAGGTATCAATTTTTCACTCAGACTCTATTTAGTTTCATGTTCAGTTCATGTGTGCAATTTTCTTTTATGTATATGGATGTGTGTATGATTCATGAAATTAGTTCAGTTATGTGATTCGAATTGGAGGTAGTCATTCCGTTAGTTTTCGATTTAAATGGTCATTATTAGAATATGATAATTGCATTTTCTCTACGTTTCTGTGTGTTTTCCAATATTCGAGGAAGAATGTTCCCAAGGGGGAGATATTGTTATACCCCTAAAGCCCAAAGATCAGATCCGGGAGTTGAAATAGAGAAAAGCTTAAAAACTGGCACCAAACTCAGAACGAGTTGTGGGGAGACTCGTGAGATCAACCCACGGGTCGTGATGTGACTCGTGGGGAAGGCCATGGAATGAATTTGAAAACTGGAGAAGTGAGACCCCACGAGCATGACCACGAATCGTGGTTAGGTCCCACAAGTGGTTAGGTCAGCCATGGGGAGGGTGAATAAGAAAAGAAAAGGGGCAGTGGACTTGACGGAAGGTCCCCATGAGTCGTGGTTAGCCCCCACGATTCGTGGGGTGAGTCATGGTCAAGCAAAGTATGTTTTTGTTGAAGTTCAGGCAGTGTACATAAAGGATGGTGACCAAGAGTCTTGGTCACCAGTGACGATTCATGAGTTTGCCTGTGATGAATCCTGATGATCAGATGAGCAGTGTACTTAACGACCGACTCCACGAATCGTGGTCCTTGGCAACGAATCGTTAGGTCCCCCATTGGGACCACCTGGCAGTTATTTTCTATGAATTTAGTAAGGGCTTTTCCATAATTCCTAAGATCCTAAGGCCTAAACTATTACGTTTTGAGTTATGAATAGTGACTATTAAAGGAGTTATGTTCATTTTAGGCCTCATTCATTCATGCATGCAAGGTAGAAGACTTGAGAGGGTGATTAAGCTTAACATTCATCAATTTCTTTTCAATTTCCTATTGGGCATCTATAGAAGTGTTAGAATCAGCTACCAACAGGTATGTAGGGTTATGAATGGGTGATTTTTTTCACACCCATGCCCAATCCCTCTCTAAAGTATGAAATTCTATGTCTAATCTATGGGGTTTTAACCCAAATGCATGAATCTCCTATCTCTATACATGGGTATGATTTGATTTTCTACTATTGAATTATAAAGCATGGACAAATTTTATAATGTTTCCAATTTAAAATCATGATTTTAGTTCTATGAATTAAAAGCCCATAGATGAGATGTTAATGAAAGATGGGATTTGTGATGAGTACATGATGATGATGGGATATTATGATGAAAAACATGATTTGAAGCTACCCATATTTACAATTACGTTTTCGATGAGAATTAAGTATTTCTAAGTATGATAAAGGTTCTGGCAACGCCCACATGCTAAGTATGAATTATGATTTTTCTGAATTAAGCTTACCACATAGTTTTAGAGTAAAGGCTCCCAATTATGTTTTCAGCTTGTGGTATGTTTTGAGCTAAAGCTTCTCATATGCATGATTTCATATTTGAGATGTATTTGATTATTGAGCTTCATCAGTAGACGATGTTGAGCTTTGTTATAAAATGATGTAGCGCATGTTTTGGGAGTAATGTCTGATCACAGGCAAAAATAGCATGCCCGTGA